>BLSH010127935.1:165817-179965 GCA_018402905.1 Glandirana rugosa | reverse complement strand
GAATTCTCATCATCCGTAAACGCGGCCACTTTTGCGCAAACCAATCAATAAACGCCGATTGCGATTTTTTTTATCGCAAATATGATGAAGAATATAAATCGGCCAAAAACGGTGAAAAAAAATGTTTTTTTATATTTTTTTTTGGATTTGTATTTTAGCAAAAAGTAAGAAATTTGGGTTTTTTTGCAAAATTGTCGCTCTTCTTTTGTTTATAGCGGCGATCAGAAATTACGCAGAGGTGATCAAATACCACCAAAAGAAAGCTCTATTTGTGGGAAAAAAAGGACGCCAATTTCGTTTGGGTACAACGCCGCACGACCGCGCAATTGTCAGTTAAAGCGACGCAGCGCCGAATCGCAAAAAGGGCTCCGGTCCTAAAGCTGGAAATCCTTCCGGTCCTTAAGTGGTTAAAGCTACTAAAATGCTACTAACAGCTTTTTTCATTCAGAGTTTTTCTGGCCTTTTTTTTTAGCTTATAGGGTGCATGGAGCCTTACTGTAGGCTGAGATGATGCTTTCATGCAGCTGCAAACAGGAGGGCATTTCCTCAGTCTCTTCTCTACCATAATCAGACTGAAATTTGTAACTTTCATAGCAAGTCACAATGTAAAAAGATGCTGCATGGCGATGGTCTGTGTTAGATATTTGTGAATGCACAGCAGGAACAAGAATTTACTTGATTGTATCCTCTCTGAGCTATCATCTAAGGAAGTTGATGCTGATCCTGAATGATGCCTAAACAAAGACAACTCTGTCCTTCTAATGAGAAAAGATTGGTATTGTCATCAGTAGCAGTGTGATCACCTTTTACACTTACAAATTACTAAACATGTGTGTAAATAACATGGAAAAAAATATAACTAATACTAGATCCACTTATAGAAAAATGCACCTGACCATGTTATAGTTAGTACCAACTGCTCAGCTTCAAGGATATACGCTAATTTCCAAAGTGTTAAAGCAATCTCATCAGACTACTGTGAGTGCTGGCGTACATGTGCACAATGGGTTTTCATGCCATGGAGACTTTTGAGAGGTCTTGATATGGAAAAGCTAACGACAGCATTAGCTGTTAATTAGCACTTAGAGAACATGCTTAGAGTAGATATGTTTGCTAAGTGAACTCTGGATTCAATACGGCCTGTAGTTTATTACTAAATCCAAGTGTTTGTATCTTCATATTGCAGTTTTTGTTTCAATCCAATGGGAACGGACTGTTATGAAAGTAACTAAGATGCTCAAATTTATATTTTCAGTAAAAAAAACACAATCAAATTAGTTTTAGTACACACAAACACAAAATACTCATAAGAGATTGCTTTACATAAATAGATATGAGATATGTGAATCCTCAAAACTGCATGCACCCTAGAAACTGCAAGAAACTACAGTTCCCAAAATTGTCCATGAGCAATGCTTTAAAAGCCTTTATAAGCTCATCAATCTAGAATCATCAGTAAATGATGGCTTTAGAATTATTTTGCCCAGTTGAGTATGTTTAGCAAAACCTAATGCGTAGCACAATTGTCATATTGTTATGCACACGCACTCAATGTTTGTTTGCCTTTATATGTACGTGTACAGGGGGGCGAGGGGCATTTTAAATTTTATTTGAGCTTTTTTTGAGCACAGATGTGCACATAGGCTTTGCTTCCAAAACTTTTTAGATTGTTCAAATTTGAGGCATTTCCATTCCACAGATTACAGTATCTCACAAAAGTGAGTACACCCCTCACATTTTTGTAAATAATTTATTATATCTTTTCATGTGACAATACCGAAGAAGTTACACTTTGTTTCAATGTAAAGTAGTGAGTGTACAGCTTGTATAACAGTGTAAATCTGCTGTTCCCTCAAAATACCTCAACACACAACCATTAATGTCTAAACCACTGGAAATAAAAGTGAGTACACCCCTAAGTGAAAATGTACAAATTGGGCCCAAAGTGTCAATATTTTGTGTGGTCACCATTATTATCCAGCACTGCCTTAACCCTCTTGGGCATAGAGTTCACCAGCGCTTCACAGGTTGTCACTGGAGTCCTCTTCCACTCCTCCATGATGACATCACCGAGCTGGTGGATGTTAGAGACCTTACACTCCTCCATCTTCCATTTGAGGATGCCCCACAGATGCTCAATAGGGTTTAGGTCTGGAGACATGCTTGGCCAGTCCATCACTTTTACCCTCAGCTTCTTTAGCAAGGCAGTGGTCACCTTGGAGGTGTGTTTGGGGTTGTTAACATGTTGGAATACTGCCCTGTGGTCCAGTCTCCGAAGGGAGGGGATCATGCTCTGCTTCAGTATGTCACAGTACATGTTGGCATTCATGGTTCTCTCAATGAACTGTAGCTCCCAATTTCTGGCAGCACTCATGCAGCCCCAGACAATGACACTCCCACCACCATGCTTGACTGTAGGCAAGACACACTTGTCTTTGTACTCCTCACCTGGTTGCCACTACACGCGCTTGACACCATCTGAGCCAAATAAGTTTATCTTGGTTTCAATAGACCACAGGACATAGTTTCAGTAATCCATGTCCTTAGTCTGCTTGTCTTCAGCAGACTGTTTGCGGGCTTTCTTATGCATTGTCTTTAGAAGAGGCTTCCTTCTGGAATGATAGCCATGCAGACCAATTTCAAGAAATGTGCGGCGTATGGTCTGAGCACTGACAGGCTGACCCCCCACCCCTTCAACCTCTGCAGCAATGCTGGCAGTACTCAGATGTCTATTTCCTAAAGACAACCTCTGGATATGACACTGAGCACGTGCACTCAACTTCTTTGGTCAACCATGGCGAGGCCTGTTCTGAGTGGCACCTGTCCTCTTAAACCGCTTTATGGTCTTGGCCACTGTGCTGCAGCTCAGTTTCAGGGTCTTGGTAATATTCTTATAGCCTAGGCCATCTTTATCTAGAGCAAAATTTCTTTTTTTCAGATCCTCAGAGAGTTCTTTGACATGAGGTGCCATATTGAACTTCCAGTAACCAGTATGAGAGACTGAGAGCGATAACACCATATTTAACACACTTGCTCCCCATTCACACCTGAGACCTTGTAATGCTAACGAGTCTCATGACGCCGGGGCGGGAAAATGGGTAATTGGGCCCAATTTGGACATTTTCACTTAGGGGTGTACTCACTTTTCTTGCCAGCGGTTTAGACATTAATGGCTGTGTGTTGAGTTATTTTGAGGGGACAGCAAATTTACACTGTTATACAAGCTGTACACTCACTACTTTACATTTTAGCAAAGTGCCATTTTTTCAGTGTTGTCACATGAAAAGATAGAATAAAATATTTACATAAATGTGAGGGGTATACTTTTGTGAGATACTGTATATGGATAGTCTTGATTTTACTGTCCAGATGTTTCTTAGCTCTGCTGTTATTGGAAAGGCTGTGTGTTGAGGTATTTTGAGGGGACAGCAAATTTACACTGTTATACAAGCTGTACACTCACTACTTTACATTGAAGCAAAGTGTCATTTTTTCAGTGTTGTCACATGAAAAGATAGAATAAAATATTTACAAAAATGCGAGGGGTGTACTTTTGTGAGATACTGTATATGGATTTTCTTGATTTTACTGCCCACATGTTTCTTAGCACTGCTGTTATTGGAAAGGTTTTTCTTGTAATTTTACCTTTTATACAGCTGGTGTTTGTTTGATCACATGGACTATTTTTTATTGCACTTGCATAGTCATTCTCAGTTAATTTCTCTATTATGTCAGGACTTTTGTGCTAAAGTTGCCTATGCCATGTGTGAATGCACTTTGAATGCTTTTCCTCCTTGGCTGTATTAACCGCCTCATTGCAGTTCAGCTTATACAGTTCATCTGTAATTTTAGCCTTTGCAAGTAAGTTTGTGATGGCACAACTATCATCTTGGAAGGTCACTACACTGCCTTGTTTTGTGGGCTTCTTCATAGACATAGACATAGAGGACATTTTTCACAGGTATCTTTTTGGTGACACTCTGGGAAATAAGACAGTAAAGAAAACTGTCTCCTATTTCTTCTGATTCCATGATTTGCCATTAGCTGTGGTGATTTTTTTTTCTATTTTACTCTGGTAAAGGTGAATAAAGAAATGTCTGTCATTTGTCATGTGACACAGCTCCTGAATCAACACACCATGCCTGCAAAGATGAGGTGTAACTTTTGGATTGAAAAACATATTCATTATCTGAAACACAATCCGTTTCTTCCATCATACTTTTGGCCTTTTGCAGTTTAGTTTGTTTTTCCATTCTAGATTTCAGGATTCTGCAATCTGCTTTTAAATGGCCTTGTTTCTTGCATACAAAACATTCACGTGTTTCTTGCTGTATGTTACTTTTTTATTCCAACTTTTGTCTTTAATGCGGACTTTGCGACAGATGCACATTCACTATTAATGCTTACTGTTTTACACTTATATTCACCCACAAGCTTTCCCTTAACATATTCCAATGTCAGTTCATCATCTGGACTTGCATCAAGTGCTGTGAAAAGCATTTCATAGCTTTCTGGTAAATATCTTAGTAATAGTGCTGCAACATGAAAATCTTTTATTTCTTCTCTTATACCTCTCAGGTGTTCAACCATTTCCAAGGTGTGTCATATGTAATCCTGCATATACTGACCTTACATCAGCTTGGTTTAATATAGCTTTCTAATCAAACACAGTTTATTGCTCTTTCGTGCACAGATTAGCTCTTTTGTACACTTTTTGTAATCCTTCTGACATTTCTTTAGCAGTTTCACACTTATGCTAAGAGAGATTGTGCTCTGTGCTTTCTGGTCTTTTTCTATCCACTCATCTGAAGGGTGTTCTGGCTTGACTTCATTTATACATTTCCACATACCTTCTCTTATTAGCAGCATTTTCATCCTGAATTTCCAAAACTGTTAGTTCTGGTTTGTCAGATTTGCAAATGAAAGCTTTGTTGCAGCTGTGTTACTGGGCATTTCTTTTACCATGTTGGAGTCTTCTTTCTGTAGCTGTATCGTGTACTTTCTGTAGCTGGCTATCACTGGGCTCTCAGCCTTTCTCTGGGTGGGTGTCTAGGCTATGCCTGGCCCCATAACCTTTTTATAAATTCTGTATATAGCCCTACAGAACAGACAGATGAGCTGTGCTGCTTAACTGCAGACAGGAACAGGAAACTTTATTATAGAAAAAAGACATAGTAGTTGTTGCATTAAAAACAAATGTAAATTGTATTCAGTGAGATTTCTGCTCCCAAGCTTCATAGTTTATGTAGCTGCTGTGGAATTCATAAAAAATCTCCATGCTTTCAGTTGATTATTTATTTTATGTTATGAAGACTGCAAGAAGAGTTAAAACATGCAGAAATCCCCCTGTTGAGTCAATGGGAGCGATCCAACAGAGGGAACAGAACCAAGAACTATGTTAAAACAGAATACCAATACATATAAGTAGTCAGTGGATGGCTCTGCTAAAATCATGTTTGTGTGTTCTTTATTGTATCCAGTATATATAGTATACTGCAATAGATTTAATAGCAGATTGTAGTACCCATTTCTTTCTTAGTATCAAAATTCACCTAAGCAGCCAGATGTAACATTTCAATTCTTTCAGGTAGGGGTTGGTCTAAATGATTAAATAAATTCAAATATATGCTAATATATTTTTTCAAACATTTTATTATCTTCATTTCTGCTTCCTTCCTCTAGACCTTTGCAGTTTTAATTTGCCCCGTAGCAAGGGTTCACACTCATTTCTTGAAGGTACAGATGTGACCTAAATAACGGGTCACATATTTATCAAAAGAGAGGTGTTTTGATGGCTTGTTTGCATAATCAAGACACCTTAACACTGTTCTAGATCCACTGAAACTCTCACTTTAGTAAACATGTGTTAAGCAAAGGCTCATTATTATACAGTAGGTACAACGAGGATTGCTAGTTTGACACACACTGCCAAAGTGTCAGAGGTATTGTTGGTATGTACATTGATGACAGACCCTATATTGTTTACTATTCTGTCATCATATTGCTTATTAGACTTTTTGTTGTACTGTATATTATAGTAAATGTTAGATTTTGGATGATTAAATATTATTTATGATATTTCAATACTGTGGGTGATTTACAAAATGGTTATTATCAATTAATTTTTTGTTTGTTGTCATATTTAGTTGTGTTGCTATATCAACAATATATATCCTTAAACTTTAACGATACATTGGCCATGTACATTGGTAATGTAAACTGTTATGTATTCATAATGCAGTATTGTAGTGGAATCCATTCATTCAAATGTATTTTTTTTTATCAATACATTCAATCTCCATTTATCTATACAAATGCATGTACATCTAAAGAAACTGAGCTTATTGCTTGAAAATATATGTAAAACAATAAATGTGCAAATCAGCGTAATAGTGAAAACAGCAGCACTCACAGGTACCCCAAATACTCAGATATCAGACCAATTTATACTGTTTATGTGTTGCACTGTTAATTAAACATAAATCATGCAAAGTTATATATACTGTAAGTATAAATGGTCCACATAGATATAAAGTAGTGAAACTTGTGAATTGTTCACGTGAAATCCAATGATAGAATGTCTCCCGGGATGGGGGAGGGTATTGGGGATTATTGTAATATAAATGTTGGAGAATTATTTGTAAAATTTTTTTCATAAAGAAAACCAAATAAAGATATAATAATAAAAAAAGTATGTCTCCTTCACCAGCCACTGTGAAACCACTACTACCAATAAAGCTCACTTACCAGAGCTCAAGACCCCGCATTACAGAAGTCTGGCACTGCTTGTAAAATAATCATCAAATCTCATGGCTCAAAGTTTCTCCCAGCATATAGGGTCATGGATTCTCAAAGCAATCGCCCAGCAGTATGCAGATTAATCTTAGATAAGAGGAAGGAAAGGGCGCCTTCATTACACCGGCGTGGTCCGGCAATGCTGTTTGTATTCCATGCTGTTACAATTTTCTGCCCCTGTGGGTATATGACTTATAATTTAATAAAGTGGTCTTAATATACTACACTATGGGGTCTCCTCCTCTCCTTCCTCTTGTCTGAGATTAATCTGCATACTGCTGGGTGATTGCTTTGAGAATCCATGATCCTATATGCTGGAAGATATTTTGAGCCATGAGATTTGATGATTATTTTACAAGTGGTATCAGACCTCTGTAATGCAGGGTCTTGAGCTCTGGTAAGCAAGCTATATTGGGGTGGTTTCACAATGGTTGGTGAAGGAGACTTTCTATAGTTGGATTTCACCAGTGGACAATTCACAAGTTTCACTACTTTATATCTGTGTGGACTTTTTATACTTTTATACACATTTGTATAGTTTATGTGTAATGAACAGCTCAACCCATTGTGAGTATATACATGTATGTGCATTTGCAACATAAATTAAAATGTTAGTAATCATAGTGAAACCAAGTCCAATCTTGTCCTTTCCATCACATTTGTGTACATAATCTGCCAGACATTCTGATGATTTCCAGCTCTTTGGTCTGCACAAGGCTGAATTGCATATTCCGTCTCCCAGTAGCCAACGCTTATGTAGTACTGTTACACACAGCAGGTTTTGGCTAAGGAGTATAATTATTTGCATTGAGCTTGTCATTCTTGTGGGCCCCATCCTTTTTTTAAAAATGATTCAAGAAATTATGGAGCTATAGGCTAGTATCAATATAGCAGAGACAGTCTAGCTCTAGAGACACCAGCCTACATGCCTGGTAGTCCTGGAACATGCCAATATTAGGAGAAATCCTAAATTCTAGACAAATAAAGAGTATGTTTAAAAATACTTAAAGAGACCCTGTTGCCAAGCCATTCTTTTTAACAGAAAATTCTCCTGAAAGAGTGTATGTGTATTTAACATCTATGCATGTTATTTACCTGTAAAAACTTCCCTTGTGTAAACATTCAAAAGCCCCAAGACTGCCACTGGGCCCTACCATCTTGGATGTGAAGACAACAGTGCCAGAAGATGTAAAGCCATCAATCAAATGACACTCAATTGTACTTCGATTATATAGGTAGGTGTGTGGAGTGACAGGGGAGGTAATCCTGCACAGAGGGTAATTAGACACTTCCAGAAGACACTCCCAGGCTGTGCCAAGGAATTGACTAGTGTAAGTGAATAAAAAATAATTTACAGGCATTATTGCAAGTCAAAAATCATATTTGGAGAAGGAAAAAATTGCAAGTAAGCAGGAAAAATACTGTTTTTTTTTTTTTTACCTGCAATTTGTGAGAGGGCATCTTGAAAGTTGTTTCTAGGTATAAAGTTTAGGATCCAAGAAGTTCCTCATAGTGCTGATGCTTTCCCACACCATTCCTTCTCCCACACATTCCTATTGGTGAGTGAGGCAGTCTGTTACAGTGTTAAGCCAATAGGAATGTGTGGGGCGAGTCTTTGCATCAAGCTCCAACATTAAGTAAAGCATTTTAGGTTGGCCATACATGAATTATGCAATTTTCTTTCCTTCAACCATGGGTTGATGGAAAGAAATTAGCTTGATTCCCCCTTCAACACAGTCATTTTTGATGTGGCAATCCCTCCTGCTGTGCTATTGAATTGTGACAGTGGCAGGTTTCCCCAACGTCAGAATGAAATGATCATTGCTGGTGGCTACAACTGCCAATACTGGTCTTCAATACAACCAGCCTGCCCAAAGGTGGATCAAAATGTGTTTGATACCTGCAAAGCTGGTCAAATTTTGATCTGTCTATGGCTGGTTTTAGTTTTGCCTGGCAGAGTCAGATCTAGCTAGTCTGATCTGAGGGTGCAGTAAAGAAAGGCAGGGGGCATACTGTGAAAGCACCTTCATTTTGACACATTTCATTGCGGCAAAAAATGCATTTATGATGCTAGTATTTCAAAACCTATTTTGGTCACCCTTTAAAAGTATGCAAAATCGTGAGGCACCTCAGTTCAGACAAACAAAAATTAAGTACAGCACTCACTATTGTTGAAATACTCAATAAACCAACAAAAAAAATACTCACCTGAAAAACATACTGTACATCAGTGGCATCACACCACAATAATAAATTAAATGCATAAAAGTTAAACTCTTCAGAATACTATGATACTGTCCCTTTATAAAATGTGATGCAAAAGTATACAAAGTGCTCTTCAGTGCTCAATGTTGATATGCTGCTCCACGTGCATCCGGCATGGAAAATACTGACACACACCTTCCCTCCATGTTCCTTTTACCAATCTATAAATTAGATGAACTCTCACCTAAAACAATGGGACCTGGTTACCATAGGGTCATATTGTGCCTTTCCCCTTTAAGGGGATATATGTAATAGTACCAACCCATCATGCCTGCACAGTAGGTCCTATTAGTGCGCCCTCACTTTAAAAGATGACTGCAATAACACCATTCCACCTCCTCCACCCCACAGGTGGGCACAGATATATTCTCAAAAAATAAAATGAAAATTAATAGTGCTCTCATTTTAAAATATAAAAATAAAAGATGCATCCATGTTAAAAGGTACACAAGACCTGTGCACAAGGATACAAACTCTTCCAGATCCTGCCTCTGTCTCCTTCAGTGTTGTCGGCAGCTCTCACAGCACTTCCTAGTCGCAATGTGATTACATTAAGTTCTGCCTGACATATTTCATCATTAAGAATTTGTCACAGGGTTACTTTTTATATCAGTATTGGGCTGAAGGATACTGGCATCTGCACTCTGTCCTTGACACCACATGGGGGAGACCACCTTGACATCAGCTTTTCCCCATCACACCAGAGTCAGCTTTCTTCACATCAAAGTCCACTCATTACACTGGAGTCAACCCCTTCACATGAGAGTTATCCCCCATCCCATCAGAATCAGTCCCCATAACATCACAGTTAGCCCCTATTAAATCAGAGTCAACTCCCATCATACCAGAGTTAGCCTCCTCCATCCTCTTCTAAATCCCCACCTTGGATCAATGTCATATTTTTCCATTGTGTGGGAGGCACCATAGCAATAAATAACGCAGTGCGTCCTGGTCTGCCCCCTGCAACATGGAGAGGAGTTAAGCTGTGCTATTGATAGGAGCAGGACACTGTGCTCGGCCTGTGGTGAGAGGTGAACAGGCTTATTTGTTTGCATTGATTTCCCAAGGCTTTCAGGTGGATTGCAAGTGTTAAAGTGTATTTAACCACCATAAAATGTAATATATTGCAGCTTTTATAACCTTAGATGTGGAGACAAAGCCTAGGTTCACACTTGTGCGATGCGGGAACCGGCACAATTCCAGCGTTAGTTCCCGCATCACATCTCTCCCGCAGGCAGTTCACACTGCCTTCTGCGAACTGCTGGGGGTGTCAATACAATGTTAATGACACCCCCAGATTGGTTTACAGATTGCAGTGCAAACTGTGGATTCGCACCGGAATCAGATCGCATGGGTAAGAACACCTGTTTTTTACAACTGTATGGCTGAACTCGCATTGCTCAGACATCGCATGTGATTGGCACCTGCGATGTGGGTGTGAATCACATGTGATGTCTAGGATCGCACTAGTGTGAACCTAACCTAAGGCGTTCAAGTGTTCTGTCCTTTAATTGTACCTGGTAATCCTGACAATAGCAAAATTCTTGTCTCTGGGTGTCTATGTTTACTTCTCCATTATGTCTGTGGATAGAACCCAGACTAAACTTCAAACATGTCTTTCTCTCTTTGTCTCCATTACACTGGGGTGCGGGGATAAGTCGTTTGCCAAAGAAAAGTTAACATTGTTTGTGCTTTCAGATCAGCTCACATAAATAGCACAGACACTGCATTTCTGGCAAGATCAACAGGTTTTTTTCTGTACTTGCTGAAAATGTTCTTACCCTGGAAAAGGAGTACTGATTTAGACACCACTCCACATATAAGGACTGCTAAGCTGCAATAAATGACATTTTTGTTATTGAGCTTAGATATCCTTTAAGATGCTAGAAGTATTCAAACATGCAGGCATGCTTCCAGAATTTGTCAAAACACAAATGGTTACATTAGGTTTATGTTCAGCCTTTGGAGCAGAGAGTGGGTGGCATGTCACTGATACTGTATTTTGCCGAAAATAAGCCCGGGTCTTATATTAATTTAGGCCACCAAAAACACAATAGGGCTTGCCATTTAATTTGCTGTCTTCTCTACCACTCTCCCTCCCTGCCTGTCAGGAATCCCCAATGTGAATAATAGTAAAAGTGGTTGTAAAATGCTAGACTCCTCTCTATTACATTAGTATATAACGTAAAAGGTGTGTGCTTCTGTAATCTAATTGAGTCAAATACCTTCTTATAGCGTCGCTTGGTGCTTCCGTGACTCGTCTGAGCTGTCTTCCCCGCTCTGAGCACTGCAGAGAGATGGGGAGCCCGAGATCTCCGGCTGACAGCCAGGAGAAGAGAAAGGGAGAGCAGTGGAGAACAGCTGATAGCCGCTCTGCGCTTCCATGGCCTACTCCGAGCACTGCAGAAGGAGGGGGCCCCCAGATCCCCGCTGACAGCCAGGAGAAGAGAAGGGAAGAGCAGCAGAGATCAGGTCAGCGCCGCTCAGTGCTGCCATGGCCAGCACCGAGCACTGCAGAGGGAGGAGGCCCGAGATCCCCTGCTGACAGCCAGGTGAAGAGAAGGGGAGAACAGCAGGAGATAAGCAGAGTGCTGAGGAGCACTATAAGAAGGTATTTGACTCAATTAGATTACAGAAACACACATCTTTTACATTATATACTACTGTAATAGAGAGCATTTTAGCAGTTTACAGCCACTTTAAACTAGGGATTATTTTCAGGGTAGGGCTTAAACTGCAGCCCTCCATGAAAAACAATAGTAGGTCTTTTTTTCGGAGTAGGTCTTATTTTCGGGAAAACATGGTACCTCTGATGGGATAATGATAGCCAATAGTTGACAACAAAGTCTACAGGTATACCATAGACATTAGGTGGTTCCCCCAATTTGGTCAGAATAAGCTGGTTCAGGGGACTATGATCTAATGTCTAGGAGTGCCATAAGTGAGTTCCCTAAAGAGTTCATAGGGCACAGAAATACAGTATCATGAGTCCTCAAATAGATATCCCCTTAAAAAAATGGGAACTCACAGGCTGATAACACAAATAGTTCATATTTCAGTTCTCAACCTGTCTTGGCTATGCCTGGCAGCAGTCAAGACTATGGGGTTGATTTACTAAAGACAGATAAGCAGTTCACTTTACAATAGAGGTTACACTTTGCAAGGGAAATTTCCCCAGAGATTAGTGAATGATGCCAAAAAGAATATCCAATCATGCGCAAGGAATATTAAAAAAAAAAAACAGCAACTCTGCTTGCACTAGCAGAGCATCACCTCATTCACTAAGCTTTGGGGAAAACCCCCTTGCACAGTGCATCTTCCCTTGCAAAATGAACAGTCTATTTGCCTTTAGTAAATCAACAGCTATGTCTCAGGTATAATCACTAATCTCTGGGGAAGATTTCCTTGCAAAGTACAACCTACCTTGCAAAGTGAATAGTCTATTTGCCTTTAGAAAATCAATCCCCATGTCCCAGCTATATTCTATAATTTGAACTGAAAATCCACCTAAAACAGATAAATCCATTTAGGCCAGTGTTGCTCTTTAAAATCAATCATCTACTATATGCAAGCTGACTTGCTCACAAATGTTAAATGTTTCCACTTACCACTACAGCCTTAAAGTGTTACTAAACCCACAACAGTAAAATGAGTCTGTATATGCAGCATAGCATGCTTGTCACACTCACGGTGGAATCTAAGAGGTTAAACCTCTGTATTGTGTGAAAAGGCTGTCTCTCTGATCCTCCTCATCTTCCACTGACTCCAATCCATTTGCTGATAGAACAGAGCATTAGGGGACACGCTGCAAATGCTCAGTTTGGTGTGCATTGCTAGAGAGTTTTTTTTTTCTTGAGAGAGTGCATGTGATCAGCACAGGGCCAATTAGCACTGTCCAGACAAAGGGTCAGAGGTCATGCAGTCTTATAGGACAATCAGGGGAAAGTGAAAACTCCTCCTACAAGCTTTAACCAGACACTGATACAAATCACAAGACTGCTATATACTGCTGATGAGAAAAGGTATTTAGCAGTTTATATTCATTAACATAATTGCATTTCTGTGTTCTGTGTACTGTGGGGGACCAGATATAGTGAATGCAGGGTCCTGAGTTTAGTAACACTTTAAGTCTTCAATATATACTATATATATATATATATATATATATATATATATATATATATATATATATATATATATATATATTTATAAAGATTATCATTGTTTGAAGGATTCTTTATAAAATAAAATCCTTTTTTGTTAAACACACAAAAAATATGTTATGTATACATAACCTCTAGTTATTTGTTTTACATGTCTTAACAGGTGACATTCGCTGTCTGTGGTGCTGATAAGATAGGACCATTTATAGAGAGTAATAAAAATGTAAAAAAATATTGTAAAGAGCCTGTTTACTTTGAAAATGAAAGCAGCCAAACAATTACTGTTATGATAAAAATAATGTTTTTTTTTAAATTCATTGACGCATAAAGCATCAAGAGATTAAAAATGGCATAAATAAACAAATACATTTTAGCTATCTTATTCAACAGATTGCCGTACTGAAATTGTATGTGAAGTTCCTTCAAAGGCACATTGTCAACAAAAGCAGAATACTTGATTGTCAGCCTTTTTTTTTTTCTCCTAATAAATGCATTTTGTGCTTCCTGTAAAATACCAAATCATTGTGAATGTTAATGTAATATTCCAAGCACATATTTTTGGGACTTCCTTCCTTTTCACAACGTCTTTATTCACATACAAGGTGAACTCGCGTCGAACCTTTTCCTTCCTTCAGGGTTTTTATACACGAACCTTATAATGTAATTGTAAGTGTTACTAAACCATAAAATGTCCTTCGTGTTTTACGTAAATAATCCTCTTTTTTTTTTTCCGACTGTTAGTTCATAAGACGAAAACAACTGTTACACGGAAACTTCCTTGAAGTGTATGTTAAAGTCATGCCGTTAGACAACTTATTCTATCGATTTTACATAAACAAATAAATACGGTAAAAATTAGAGAACTACGAAATACGCAGTTACTTAAATTTTTTTTTGTAATAAAAATAGTATTGTCATTAACAAA
>BLSH010127935.1:146802-162631 GCA_018402905.1 Glandirana rugosa | reverse complement strand
CTTGGAATTGGAATACAAGAAAAGAGAGCAGAACGACAGGAGTATAACAACACTGGAATCAAGACCTTCAAATACTCTCCATTACAATGAATAAACATGAAGATTTCTAGGTGATGGCCAGGCTGCACTTAGATTAGATGCAAGTATAGCAACTATCAGCCACCCTTTAATTTGTTAAAACAATTACTAAATTGCTTGCATTATATTGCAACAGGAGAGAGTCCTGCTAGGCCACTGCTGAAGGAATGTTGCAAGCAGTCCAAAAATGATTTGATAGCTAGCATACATAGCATCTTCTAACCAATATATATATTAACTAGATTATTGCACTCCCAACGTTTCTTGCTAAATGTACTTTTTATTTTCAGTATCAAACTTAGTAAACACTGCAGAACAGTTTTGAGCATCCTTTCTCTTCCTCATGTAAAAATGTAATCAACAGTACAAATGTTACTCTTTACTCTTGACTGACTTTGTGAATGGAAGTTGCCCTATCAGGGCAAACAGGTAACCTTCCAGTATTCAATTACATAAATTCTGGGGAATTGTGGGGTTTTATACTTTGTGGTGGGGTAAACTAACAACAGTGTGATCCATGGCAACTTTGGGCCGTGTGATCTAGTGGAATTTATGAATGAATGTTATGTATCAAAATAAACACTACATTGAGCAAGAATCTTTGGGAGTGTGGCAACCTTTGTGGATTACTATTTGGTGTGGCCAGTTTTAACTTTTTTTACTTTCTGCACCCAACACAGAGAGACGTGCTCTTCACCCATCTGTCTGATACTGTATATTGGGGTTAGAACAAACAATGTAAGCTAACTAGTAGGCCACTAGAAATGGGCCAAACATTCCCCTGTTCGGTTTGCACCAGAACTCCTGTACAGAAAAAAAGTTCTGACCCAAATGGCACACCCCATTGAAATCTATGGGAGCTGAACTTGAAAAATCAAATGTTCCCATTTGAAGGCTTATATGCAAGTCATTGGCTATAAAAAGTGTATGGGGACCCGGGTACTGCCCTGGGGGGCATATATCAATGCAACGATTTTTTTTTTTAAAAGATTGTTTTTACAGGAGCAGTGATTTTAATGACAATTAAAGTGAAACAAAAAAATGAAACATTCCTTTTAAATATAATGCATGGGGTCCCCTTAGTTTGCCTGTAAAGTGGCGCATCTGTACTGTGTATAGAACATGCTGCAGCCAAAATGACATTTCTAAACAAAAAAATTAATGAAATGACATTTAAATTGCCAGCAATAAACTACCATTGCCAGCAGTAGAAAAATGTTAAAAAACGGCATGGGGTCCCTCCCAAAATCCATATCAGACCCTTATCCGAACATTCAGCCTGACAGGCCTGGAAGGGGGGGGGGGGAGCAACTGTATATATATTTATTCTTTCTGAATCACGTGAAAAACAATGAATTATAATGAGATCCCTAATGTTTGAGTTTGAACAGCAAATGTATTTCTCTATCAGAGAAGAACATTTTGTATGACCAGTACATATTTTCATGCTGAATAACATAACCATTTTTAGAATGGTGCCTCAAAAAATATGGCTGTGTCAGGACTAGATGTGAAGGGATCATCAAAGGGATTCATCTGATGACAAGTGGCACTAAAAGTAAAAATGACATGCTGTCGTTCTTAGATGTAATTCAGCATTTCAGTCTGATTTGCTCTGCATACCTTTAAAATGCCACACTGTACAGAATGTATATTTGTTTTTTAAAATGACGTGTAACTCCAGGCAAATGGCTAAATACACAGTTGAAACACAAATATGTTGTTTAATCTGCCAAAGAATGTCTATTTCTGCTTAGCCACTATTTCACATGCCTTTGCCATGCCACGTAGCTAGGTGGTTGACCCCCTCCCCCTCTACACATTTCCTGCTTTAGCTTCAATTCTTGTGCCACCTCTCTACCATCAGCCTGATTGTTAGACAGTGAAACATCTTCTTTGTATTTTTTCTTTATCCAATGAGTAGGCAGGTGAGATGGGAAACTGTAAAGCCACACCAGGAAACAGAATGTATTTATCTGTTTTCCTTAACAACTTGACCTCCGGAAGATTTACTCCCCTTCACTTTCACTTTTTGGGCACTGCATTATTTAAGGCTGGATTCACACCAGTCCAGTGCGAATTCCAGCCTTATTGAGCTGACCAGGGAGGGGAGGGGGGAGGTTCAGCGAAGAGGTGGAAAGAATCTCTGTTCAATGCGGAACACATCTGCGAGTCAGATGTGTTCCCATTGAACATAATGGGTTGGGAATTCGTGCCACACTGCACAGAAAATGCACACTGCGCCTATGTGAACTGGACACATTGAAAACAATGTGTTTTCAAGTGTCCTGCGAATTGGATGCGGTGTAAGCAGCATCCAATTCGCATAGTAGTGAAACCAGCCTCACTGACAGTTGTCCAGTTATGTAACACTGTACGCAAATTAAATTTATATCATTTCTTTTCATGCAAATAGAGCTTTCTTTGGGTGGTATTTGATCACCACTGGGTTTTTTATTTGTGTGTTATAAACTTAAAAAAAAAAAAAGGAAAATTTTGAAAAAAACACAATATTATTTACTTTCTGCTATAAAACATATCCAATAAAAAAAATTAAAAATCATATTTCTTTAAAAATTTAGGCCAATGTGTATTCTACTACATATTTTTGGTAGTGTCTACAATCTATAGTATGTATTCTGGAATTTTTATTTTTTTTAAACTAGTAATGGTGGTGATTAGCGATTTATAGTGGCACTGTGATAGTATGAGCCAAGCAAAAGTTTGTCTTGAGCATCACCTGCTCAGCGAACACCTGAATTTGCGGGTCTCTCGGTGGGATGTTCATCTCCCGAGTCCCCAAAATGCACTGTGCACTTCACAATGCATTCTAGGGCCCGCTGGTCAAGTGCAAGGCTTCACAAAATAGCAGTTATCATCACTTTGACCAGTCAGAGCTCTGCTCAGATGCCAGAGTTGCTTATTCTGCCTCCTTGTCCACAGCTACTCCTGCCGTAGCCCCAGCATCATTCATGGAGGAGTCAGCTGAATTATTTGAACACAGCATCAGCCACTTGCTTCTTGATCATGCACAGACATTACTTGATTCTGTTGGTTCTGAGGTAGAGGAAGGCAGTAACATGAGCCTATAGAGAGGGGGGGACGTTGATAAACAACAAATTGGCAGCCATGTTCCCCCAGCCACAGCAAACGCCAAGTTGGCTCCAGTGATGATGAGGATGCAGGGGGTGATGATGATGAAACAACCCCAACAAGGCAGCATGTCCTCCAGAGGCAGCCATCATGGAAGAGCAGAGAGCAGCCAACCTATTCTATCAGATTGTGGAGCTGTTATCTCCCAGCCCACTTCCCACAGCTCAGGTGTGTGGGCTTTTTTAGCACATGTGCAGCCAATTGCACTGTTGCAATTTGCAATCTCTGCCTTAAGCAGATCAAGTGTGGAAAAAACACCAGCCATTTGGGTACTACATGCTTGACAAGGCATTTAACCTCCCACCACTTAGACTGTTGGCAAGGACACCTGAAAGCCACACACAAGCGACACAATTCTTCTCTTCCTCACTCTTCACCTTCCATGTCTACCCCCCGCTGTATCTCATGACCTCTTAGCAGCCTCCACTGACAGGGATGATGGTATAGCAAAGGGTGTCACAGGTCCTTGCAACACATCTGCCAGCAGCACACCCCCAGCTGTAGAGTATAGCAGGCAAATTTCTCCGCCCCAGCTGTTTCAGGAAAAAGAAATACACTCCCTGCCACCCTCATGCCCAGCATTTAAATTCCAGCTTGTTCAAATTGCTGGCTTTACAACTCCTGCCTTTCCATCTGGTGGAAATTTGCAGAATGTGCTATACCACAATGGCAGATTTACAGTTGCTATTTCTTGGTCATGAGAATAGACCACTGACCAGAACTTTACCAGTATGCAATTGAGCTGCTGGCCTGCCCTGCATCCAGTGTGCTTTTGAAATGGGCATTCAGTGCTGCCAGAGGCTTTGTGACAGATAAAAGAGCACGTCTGTCCATAGACTCCATTGACCGGCTAGCATTTGTCAAAATGAATCAATCTTGGGCAGCAGCTATCAAGCCCCTGATGCCGATGCTGCTGATGAGATGTTATTGGGATCTAAAATCTCTGCAAGAGTGTCTAGGCTGCTTAGCTTTGTGGGAGTTGATTTTATCTTGAAGTATTTTTTGTATAGGTTTCATGGGCACAATTAACACACATGGACCGATTTTTCTGTACCTGTTTGACAGATGCATCAAATATAATTTTTTTTACAGCAAGGCCAATTCTTGTTTTCATCAAGAGTACCTCTAGAAGGTTATGGGGTGAAGGCACCACCAACACCCAAAGGCCAATTTTTCCGCAACTGTTTGACAGGGGCATCAAACTTCAATTTTTTACAGCAAGGCCAATTCTTGCTTTCATCAGGAGTACCTCTAGAAGGTTACGGGAAGAAGAGTTGAAGCTGTTATAGCTGCAAAGGGTGGGCCAACTCAATATTGAACCCTACGGACTAAGACTAGGATTGCCATTAAAGTTAATGTGCATGTAAAGACAGGCGTCTAAATTCTTTTGGTAATATAGTGTGTGTGTGTGTATGTATATATATATATATATATATATATATATATATACAGTATACAGTATATACTTTAATTTGTGCAATTCATTTTTATTCCTATGTGTCTTTAATTCCGCTTTTATTTCTTATTTAGGTTAGAAAATCTCCACACATTACAAACATATATATTCCAGTTTAATTTTTCACACTCCATTATACCATTACAGATATGGCCAGTGGTGGAATTTGATTACCATAGGGCTAATAAAGATCTGATCCTCCATCCTTACTGAACCAGTCTTTTGAAGCTTAGCAAAACAATTCATTCCATTCCAATTTCACGTGTTTGCTTTGAGTAGAAAAATCAAATGTACAGTCATAGAATTAATATTTGTTTTCTGTATAACAACTAAACAGCACTAAATCCATAGCATGCACCAAAAGTCACACTAAACATTACAGTACTAACTTTTTTAACCACTTGAGCTCTGGAAGGTTTTACCCCCATTATGACCAGAGCATTTTTTGTTATTCAGCACTGCGCTTCTTTAAGGGCACTTTCACACTGGGGCGGTGGGGCGTTAGCGGTAAAGCGCTGCTAGTTTAAATTTAATAGTTAATAGCGCCGCTGTTTGGGCAGTAACGGGGCACTTTTAATCCCCCACAAGGGGTTAAAAAGGGGGTTAAAAGTGCCAACGGGCCATGCTTCCAAGGTAGTGTTCAGCCGCTTCGGAAGCGCTGGCCATTGATTTCAATGGCATGGGAGGTGTAGGAGCGATGTATACACCACTCACCGCACCGTCCCAAAGATGCTGCTTGTAGGACTTTTTGTAATGTTCTGCAAGTGCACCGCCCCAGTGTGAAAGCACTTGGGATTTCACACTGGGGTCGATTAGGGGGTGGTATTTTTCAGGCGCTTTTTTTTAGCACAAATGTGCCTGAAAAACGCCCCATTGTGAAAGTGGCCTAACTGCCAAATGCTTATTCACGCAACACTGTATGCAAATTACATTTATATCATTGCTTTCCACACAAATAGAGTTTTCTTTTGGTGATATTTGATCACACTAAAAGGAGGGCAGCACAGGAGGCTGTCCACAAAGGTCACCATATAGTAAGCCGCTGGAATTTGAAGATGTGAAAAAATGTAAGCACGGACAAATATAAATAAACAAGTAACAAAATTTATTGAAAATATATGCTACAACCGTAATGGGCACACAGGATGGAGCATGAAATATAAAAAACACTGATCAGAAAACCACCACCATTGACAACGTTGTCATGTGTAGAACTAAAATAAACTCCCCAAGGCTGGCAGGGGGGTTTTCCGAAATGGAAATGACCCCCTCCTCCTTGGCGGAGAAAGGACCCCGCTAGACAGCCCACATCAACACCACCACAGGGAGCCCCCCATAAATCGCGATGAAGGCATAGAATGGCCGAGCAAGTGATAAATATGGCAATAGCAATAGCAAAATGAAACCATAAAAATAAGAATAAACATAAGGAAATCTGCATAAATGAGCCACACTGAATGAATGAGTCCCCCGCTACAAATGGCTGATAAAAAGAAAATGACACTAAGGAAAAGATGATGAAAATAAAGTAAAAGAAAAGCACCAGCCGATCCGTGGGGTGGCCGATCGAATCGGTCAACCAACCACGACGTAGATGAATCGGTGAATTGGGCCAAATGAGCAAAAATAAACAGTCACGGAACTTGGTGTGATGGAGCCGGGTTCAGTCCGATGATAGCAAAGCCCAGGTGGCAGGCTACGGACTGACTACCCATGGCGAAGGCACAGACAAGGTGAACCCCGTCTGGCTGATGATAGCAAGTTCCCTCAACCTCCGAAGGAAGTCCAAAAACAGGAGGGGGGGAGTCGGCTACAGGCAGACAGGGGGATGCACAGTCCCCATGGGGAGAAGCATGGCGATATATGATCAATCACTGCTGGAGGGACCTGTGCGGGCCGGGATGGTGGGGGAGGAATGGGACCCCAGACACTCAGCTGGATGGATGAATGCGCCCGCAACAGCCTCGAAGTGCGGCCCGGGAAGGCACAAGGGTCGCAGCGAGGACAGGCACCGGGGATAGATCAAGGACGAATGGAGATGAGGGGAAGGAGGGAAGTCAGCACGGCTGGAGTGAATATTGGGTGGGGGGGAGCGGAGTCACGAACAGCATACACTCACCGATCCAGACGATGGCCAGCCGCACGTGAACACTTCTCATATGGTGAGGATGGATCAATCCGGGACGACTCTCCAATGTCAGAGGCGGGCGGTTGCTGGTGTAGCTCCGATGGGCGGCTCCAAAGCAAGTATCGGGGACGAGTGGCTCATACGGGGGTCAAGGCCTCATGGGAGTGTGTGGGCTGGCGGGCAGCACAACGTCTACGCGTTTCACTGGTAACCCCAGCTTCGTCAGGACTTGCGCCAACTGGTGGACGGGGGTGTATAAATGCACCCTACCATCCAATCGCAAAGTAAACTCAAATGACCACAGGTGTTGCTACTGCTGTGCTAGAGACCAAGAAAATTCAATATACCACCATGATATTTGATCACCTCTGTGTTTTTTTATTTTTTATTATATAAAGAAAAAAGTTTGAAAAACTAGAAAAAACCCAATCCAATATTTTCTATTTTCTGTTATAAAACATGTCCAATAAAATAAAAGGTGTATATTAACCACTTGCCGACCAGCCACCATTGTTATATGGTGGCAGGTCGGCTCTCCTGCTAGAATTGCCGTAGCTGTATGGCGGTCTGTGCATGAGAGACAGCAGGCGCGCCCGCTCAGTGCCATGGGAGTGTGCCCGTGGGTCCATCGGACTGGATGTCCGCCGGTGACCCGCGATCACCGTGTACTGAGGCAGAATGGAGATCTGCCTTTGTTAACAAGGCAGATCCCCGTTCTGCCAGGTGACACAGATCTTCTGTTCCCAGTCATTGGAATCAGAGATCTCTGTCATGTCCCTGCCAGCCCATCTTCCCTACAGTTAGAACACACCCAGGGAACACAGTCAACCCCTTGATCGCCCCCTAGTGTTAACCCCTTCCCATTTGTATAGCACTGATCAATGTAATAATGTCACTGGTCACCAAAAAGTGTCACTTGGGGTGAGATTTGTCCCCTGCAATGTCGCAGTCCCGCTAAAAATCAGATTGTCGCCATTACCAGTAAAAAATAAATAAATAAATAAAAGTCCATAAATCTATCCCATAGTTTGTAGTAGTGATAACTTTTGCGCAAACCAATCAATATACGCCTATTGCGATTTTTTTTACCAAAAATGTGTAGAAGAATATACATTGGCCTAAACTGAAGGATACATTTTTTATATTTTTTTATTGGATATGTATTATAGCAAAAAGTAAAAAAAAAAAAGTTTTTTTTTCAAAATTGTCGGTCTTTTTTGTTTATAGCGCAAACAATAAAAACCGCAGAGGTGATCAAATACCAGCAAAAGAAAGCTCTATTTGTGGGAAAAAAAGGATATACATTTTGCTTGGTTACAGCGTCACACGCCCGCGCAATTGTCTGTTAAAACGATGTAGTGCCATATCGCAAAAAATGGCCTGGTCAGGATGTGGGTAAATCCTTCCTGTCCTTAAGTGGTTGATTGGTTTGTGTGAAAGTTATAACATCAAATCTGTATAGATGCTACACCAGACATATGATGACGCTGTACTGCACTGATGATATTGTGTAAAAAAAAAAATGTGAAAAAATGTATTTCATTTCCTAATTTTCCCCAAATAATTTTAACAAAAATTAAAACTTCAGAAAACTTGCATTGCCAATGCCTCTACTTTCCAAAAAGGGGTCATTTGGGGGCGGGGGGTTTTTATACTGTCCTGGAATTTTGGGATCTGAAGAAATGAGGCTGTCAGTACATCAGGGTTGATCAATTAATATATATATATATATATATATATATATATATATATATATATATAACATTTTTTAAACATTTGTTTTTCTTTTTTAACATTTTTGTTCAATATTTTGTATATACTTTCATCAGTTCAGTGTCACCATAGTAATACTATAATACTCTGGGGGGAGGGGGATCAGGGATTTTTTTTTGTTATAGCTTATACAGTGATGATCGCTATATAAGCAATAGCTTTAGCTGTCATGTTAATCATTTATGAACAGCTTGCTTTTGGTTGTGATCTGTGATAAGCTAATCACATAGTACAGATAGCTAGGTACCATGTGATTGCTTTGAGCCAATCACAGATCACAACAGTAAGCAAGCTGTTCATGAATGGAAAGCCATTCATGACAGGTTGTTTACATTGTTATCATGTGATCCCTGTAACCAATCATAGCTATCACATGATACCAGTTACTGTCCATCAGACACAGCAGTCACAGGAGGAGTGTGCTTTGCTACATCATTGAGCCTGCCCTTCTGCAGCAGTGGGGTGGCAAATGGTTAAAAGATCCTGTATAAAGGATCTTTTATTTTTCAATGAAATTACAAAGCTCACTCCTCTGTAGCAATACTAAAACAAATAAACAAAAAAGCAAAAAGTATTAACACTCATCAATAATTCTGCACACATACAAAACTTCAAGTGTCATTATATACCAAAAATACATTAAAACAATGCTAATGTTTTGCTTTTTTAATTTTAAATGTTGTTTAGTTATCTATTACTGTAGTAAAACAGAAGTCTGGCTATTAAAAAGCATGACTAAACTGTAACGTGGTCAGAAATATTCGATTTTTCTTTTTTTTTTGTGAAGGACCTCTAATTCAGAGGTAGTATGTACCGAAGTTTATCTTCATAATTTGGTCTGTGCGTTCCCACAGGGGGTATGAGATAAGGCTTCTCTCAGCAGGTAGCACAGAAGTTATTGTATCCTTTACTAGGACAGAGCCAGACACTTCGGCACTGACAATATGGGGCTGAAATCCTGTCTGAATTCAAATGACTAGATAACATCCCTTTACCAAGAGAAGAGAGTCAAACTGTTCAGAGCTTCCCCCAGTGATGGACACAGGGGAACTAATGTGGGGATCTTCTACTTGAAGGAAACAAAAAGGTGTTTAGGATTGCTGCTCGCATGGACTGTGTGCTACTTTCTGGACACTGGGACTGCTGAGACTTGTAGTTCTGTATTGGTTGCACTTACTGCCCTGTGGACTATTTCCTTTGCGGTTCCACAGCTGTGGCCAGGATACACAGCCCTTTGAGAACCCACAATCAGCCTGTGAAGGACTACATTCTGCTCTCTGGGACTCCTCTCCCTGCCACCCTACCTGGATCCTATTGGCTGAGGTTTCTGTCAGCTGGTGAGTCACCTGACCCTTGCTGTGCCACATTGCTGCACACTTTTCTGTGCCTGGATTAATGCTCTGTGTGCTGTATTTAATCCTTGTTGTGTCACATTGCTGTCTACCCTGAAATGCCTGGATTACTGCCCTGTGTTTTCGGAACTTAACCCTTGATGTACCACATTGTTGCTTACACTGCTGTACCAGGATTACTGCCCTGTGTGCTGGACTTAACCCTTGCTGTGCCATATTACTGCCTAGCCTGCTGTGCTGAGATTACTGCCCTGTGTGCTGGACTTAACCTTTGCTGTGCCATATTGCTGCCTACCCTGCTGTGCTGGGATTACTGCGCTGTGTGCTGGACTTAACCCTTGTGGTGCCGTATTGCTGCCTGCCCTGCTCTGCTGAGATCACTGCCCTGTGTGCTGGACTTAATCCTTGCTGTGTTGTATTGCTGCCTACCCTGTTGTGCCTGGATTACTGTCCTGTGTGCTGAATTTAATCCTTTCTGTGCCTAGATTACTGCCCACTGACATTGCACTCGACACTTGTTGAGCCAGATTACCCTGATTTTCAGTCTGTGAATGTATGGCCCTTGTGAACCTATCCTTTCCCAACTTTCTGCCGGCCCAATTTCTCAATAAAGAATCTTGTGACTCCTGCTTTCTGTGTGCATTGTGTCCAACCCATACCTCCATTACACAAACCATCGAAGAACTTTGAAAATACCTCAGCACCAGTAACTGGTAAAACAACATGGAAACATGAAGTATCTGTATTTTTTAACTGCTGCTGATACATGAGTGTGACCTAAAATCATAGACAATAAAAAAAAAAAAACTGTGAAAATATGTGTGCTTATTCACACCAGTTCACCAACATTCCAATGTAATGACATAAGCTGGACATAGATACAGTTGTGCTCATAAGTTTACATACCCTGGCAGAATTTATGATTTCTTGGCCATTTTTCAGAGAATATGAATGATAACACAAAGACATTTCTTTCACTCATGGTTAGTGTTTGACTGAAGCCATTTATTATCAATCAACTGTGTTCACTTTTTTTAACCACTTGACCACTCGGCACTTAAACCCCCTTCCTAACCAGACCAATTGTCAGCTTTCAGTGCTCTCACATTTTGAATGACAATTACTCAGTCATGCAACACTGTACCCACATGAAATTTGCGTCCTTTTTTCACACAAATAGAGCTTTCTTTTGGTGGTATTTAATCACCACTGGGTTTTTTATTTTTTGCGCTATAATTAAAAAAAGACCGAAAATTTTGTAAAAAATTGATTTTTTCTTTGTTTCTGTTATAAAATTTTGCAAATTAGTAATTTTTCTTCATAAATTTTGGCCAAAATTTATACTGCTACCTATCTTTGGTAAATAAAAAACTAATTAGTGTATATTATTTGGTCTTTGTGTAAGTTATAGAGTCTACAAGCTATGGTGCCAATCACTGAATATTGATCTCACCTGATGTACTGACGGCCTAGCTCATTTCTTGGGACCCTAACAAGCCAGGAAAGTACAAATACCCCCCAAATTACCCCTTTTTGGAAAGTAGACATTCCAAGGTATTTAGTAAGAGGCATGGTGAATTTTTTGAAGTTGTAATTTTTTCCCACAATTCTTTGCAAAATGAAGATTTTTTTTTTTCACAAAACTGTCATATGTTAACAGGTTATTTCTCACACCCAGCATTTGCATACCACAAATTACACCCCAAAACACATTCTACTACTCCTCCTGAGTATGGCAATGCCACATGTGTGAGTCTTTTACACAGCCTGGCCACATACAGAGGCCCAACATATAGGGAGCGCCATCAGGCGTTCTACGAGCATAAATTACACATATAATTTCTTGACTGCTTCTTGCACTTTTGAAGGTCCCGGAGCACCAGGACAATGGAAACGCCCAAAAAATGACCCCATTTTGGAAAATAACACCCCAACGTATATTCTAGGAGGCATAATGAGTTTTTTGAACATGTAATTTTTTCCACAAGTTTTTTGAAAATGTGGAAAGAAAATTAAAACACATTTTTTTTTACACAAAGTTGTCCATTTATACAATATTTCTAACACACAACATGTACTTAGCAAAAATGACACCCCAAAATATATTCTGCTACTTCTCCCGAGTATTATGATACCACATGTGTGACACTTTTACACAGCCTGACCACATACAGAGGCCTAACATGCAGGGAGCACAGTCAGGTGTTCTAGGGGCATACATTTCAAATCTAATTTGACTACCTTTTACACTATTGTGAGGCACTGTGGTGGCATGGATAGGCACTGTAGTGGCACAGATGGGCAGGGTAGTGGCACGGTTGGGCACTGTAGTGGCACGGGTGGGCACTGTAGTGGCACGGGTGGGCACTGTAGTGGCAAGATTGGGCACTGTAGTGGCACAAATGGGCACTGTAGTGGCACAGATGGGCACTGTGGTGGCACGGATGGGCACTGTAATGGCATGGATGTGTCACGGATGAGAACTGATGTGGTATGAATGAGCATGAATGAGGCACAAATGAGCCATGGATGGGGGATGGATGAGCCACAGAACAGTGATATGGGTACTCCCGGCTTATTTATACTTTTTTGACACAGTTTGAAGATGATTTTAGAACAGTTCTATGGCCTCTAATGTTAATTAATACTTTTCACACCCATTTTGAAGATGATCTCCATTTTTGCATTTTTTATGTTTTTATTTTTTAAAAAATATTTAAAGTTATTTCCCTGTCCCCATTTCTTTGTAGGGCACTTGTCCCACCCTTACCCCCATTTTCCTTCCTTTTGCAGACCTCCAGGACCTTCCTGGACTTTTTTACAGCATTTTTAAGATTTTTCATTAAAATTACCAGAACCCCGGACCCGAACCCGGACTTTTTTTGAAAAGTCCGGGTCCGGGTCCCGGACACCACAAAGTTCGGTACGGACCCGAACTTTACAGTCCGGGTTCGCTCAACTCTAATCAGGGTCATTTGGGTAGTTTCTGTTGTCATTATGATTTAAAAGGAGTAAACACAGTTGATTGATAATAAATGGCTTCAGCCAAACACTAACCATGAGTGAAAGAAATGTTTTGTGTTATCATTCATATTCTCTGAAAAATGGCCAAGAAATCATAAATTCTGCCAGGGTTTGTAAACTTATGAGCACAACTGTAGATAGAATTTTGAATGTCAATTTTTATAACAATGGAATGTTGTTCAAAACATCTCTTTTGCTTTTAACATTTGATTTTGGAATGAATTGACTTTACCAAATTAAAACCAAATAAACTGTTAGAAATTTGTTTATTTGATAAAAATTTTCCTTCCCGCTCCTCAAATTTTCTTGTCACTGTGTTCAAAAAAGAACGTTAATTTGACCCATTAATGTTTAGAAAAATTAACAAACTTTCTTAGAACAATCCTTTCCTGAGAATTTTCTTTTGAAATCCTACCCATCTATGGCCAGCTATAGATTATTCAGCAGAATGATCAAAGAATTGCCTGCTGACAATGGAGAAGAGGTATGCACAGGTTTGCTACGGGGCAAGTCTGTGAGAGCACCCTACCTGGGTAGGCATATTCATCATGTACATCTGTGTGGGCATGAAAGCAAAAAAATGAAAAATAAAAACAAAACTAACAAAAAACGTATACTTTCTGCTTTCAGAGAACAAAGACATGTAGGTATGGGTATTTATCCTTGAAATGTCCATTCTAAGTGTACCAGAATATGGAATCTTGGATGTCAGCTAGGGTGTGTACTTCAGTGTGAATACCACCCTCAACCTTTTATCTAGTTCACTGGGGCTTTGTTACAAATGAAAGTTTTTCACAGTCTGCTTTAAAGTGAATCTGTCACATGGTATTTATCCTTAAAATGTCCATTCTAAGTGTACAAGAATATGGAATCTTGGATCTCAGCTAGGGTGTGTACTTCAGTGTGAATACCACCCTTCACCTTTCATGTAGTTCACTGGGGCTTTGCTACAAATAAAAGTTTTTCAGAGTCTGCTTTAAAGTGACTCTGTCACAGGCTCCCAAAGATGTGACTAAGGCCCTTCATGTAGAGGAAATGCCCCTGTTACCGCTCAAGATTTTTCTTGCATGATTTACATGCGTTTCTGTTACCACAAAGAAGCTTATGTACCAAATTTTGGCACTGAGCCAGGTGTGTTTTTTTCATGTGCTGCCACGTGACCTGAGTGTTCTGTACCTTAAGCTTCAAGATGCTCAACAAGCCAAATCCCATTAATTTTAATGGCTCCTATCGGAGAGTTTTGTTGCCTGTAGTAAAATGCCAGTCACTCAAAAAACTACATGAGCTTCTTTTAGACAGATTGGAGGCAGATTGGAGCATTTTCAGCCCTACAGACTCCAAAAGGAGTGTCTTAAAATGGACAACATAAGCGTTTTACAAGCATTTCACAGGTGTGAATGCAACCTAAGAGCTCTTCTATTGCAGGGCACCTTTGTTTAGGAATTTTTTCTAACCCTGTTGGTTTTGTTTTAACCTCCCTGGCGGTATGATTATTTCAGATTTTTGGTGCTGAAAGCGGTACGATTATTTTGCATGAAAATTTGGCGTTTTATATTGTAGGCCTGTAATTCTTAGGAATAACTCACTTAAATCTGTCCAAACAAGAGTCTAGTAGACATCCCGGGTATGAAAAAGTTTGAAAAATGAAATCATAAACTATAATATAATAAATAACTAAAAATAATCATCAAAAATAATAACGTAATAGTAATAAAATTTATTCAATAATGTAATCAAACCAAAAACACTGCAATTTGCTCAGTTGCAGAATTGTCGCTGTCGTCACTTTCAGTTTCCGATGATAAATTTCCCCAAAAATCAGTATCACTCAATTCTGCAAATGATTCTTATTTACTATAGGTGTTTTCCAGCCGATCAAAAACCACTTTTGACGTAAAGGGACACTTTTTGGTTGCCATGGACATTCTCATGTTTCCAGGCAGAAAGAATGACATAAATAATATAAAAGTGCATGCAGGGCTCTGGGTAAACCACTAGGGACAAATGGGATGTGAAATTATTTCATACAGTAATGTAATCTGTGAGATTACAGTGTACTGTATGTGTGTTTCACTTTTTGAATTTCCCGCCGGTCTCCATCCCCGTGCGACGCGACGCTCACAGGGAACGGAGCCCGGTACACAGGAGTCATCTGGCGGAGGACACAGCCCGCAGACACGGCGGGGGACATTGCTGGATCCAGGGGAATAGGTGAGCAGCGCTGCCTGGATCCAGCAATGCAATCCCGACTGTGGCTTGGGGTTACCGCTAATGGTACTGAAATTCCACCCCGAGCCACACTCGGGATTTCCGCCAGGGAGGTTAATGAAGGTATTGCACACTTCATGTAGTTTTATTCCTACATAGCAAGTGTGTTTAAAGGATAAGTTCACCTTTTGTAATATGTTACATGGTACACCCGTATTCAGCGTATTAACCACTTGCCGACCGCCAACCGCAGGTTGACGGCGACAAGGTGGTTCGTTATCGCAAATCGCCGTCATACGACGGCGGCTGCGATAACGCGCACTGTGAGCGCGCGCGCGCCGCCGGAGGCGCGCCCGCACGCTCACTGTGTTCGGGGAGGGCCAGGGAGCGGGTGCGGCGGCTTCGATTGCCGCCGGCTACCCGCGATGGCCCCCCCGGAGCGAGTGAGCGGAGGTCCGTGTATGTAAACACGGACCTCCGCTCTGTGTGAGGGGGAAGGGCTGTGATCACAGCCTTCCTTTACGTGAAGGCTGTGACCACTTTCCTTCCCCTGTTAGGGCATCCCCCATACAGTTAGAACACGCCCAGGGAACATAGTTAACCCTTAGCGCGCCCCCTGCAGGTTAACCCCTTCACTGCCAATGGCATTAACCGCCA
>BLSH010127935.1:136275-146792 GCA_018402905.1 Glandirana rugosa | reverse complement strand
TACCGCAAAAAATCGCAGATCACCGCCATTTTTAGTAAAAAAAAAAAAATAATAAAAACCCCAAAAATGAATTCTCATCATCCGTAAACGCGGCCACTTTTGCGCAAACCAATCAATAAACGCCGATTGCGATTTTTTTTATCGCAAATATGAGGAAGAATATAAATCGGCCAAAAACGGTGAAAAAAAATGTTTTTTTATATTTTTTTTTGGGATTTGTATTCTAGCAAAAAGTAAGAAATTTGGGTTTTTTTGCAAAATTGTCGCTCTTCTTTTGTTTATAGCGGCGATCAGAAATGACGCAGAGGTGATCAAATACCACCAAAAGAAAGCTCTATTTGTGGGAAAAAAAGGACGCAAATTTCGTTTGGGTACAACGTCGCACGACCGCGCAGTTTTCAGTTAAAGCGACGCAGCGCCGAATCGCAAAAAGGGCTCCGGTCCTAAAGCTGGAAATCCTTCCGGGGCTGAAGTGGTTAAACACTGACAGTCTGCAAGAGCCCTGCATTGCACCCGCAATCTGCTAATTGTGGGTGCAATGCTTTGCTAGCTCCTAGTAAAAAAATGATAAATGCACATTTTTTACCTGCAAAAAGATGCACATTTATTATTTTATTTACAAAGATGAACTTATCCTTTAAGGGCTGGTTCACACCAGAATCGAATAGGATTGGTGCGTGTTCCTGTGCGATTCCCGTGTGTTCCCCTGCAATGCGATTTTTAGCCAATTCATTTGAATGGGCTGAAATTGCACTGGATTGCACACAAAAAAACACTGTGCACCGAATTGCTTGGTACTGTGGTACCATGTGATCTGATGCCTGCAAACTCACTGCGTTTGTAATCTGGGTTTGAGGTGCCTTTAACAATGTATTGGCACCTGCAGCAGATTTCAAAGGCAGAGCATTTTAACTTCAGTGCCAGAAAACTACAAGGATATGTGCCTTTCTTGGTGTGAACCAGCCCTTAAAAGTGTTAACTGTTATTAGATTGCAGCACATGGTTATTAGCAAATGTTGTTTGATCTGGTTTTCAACATCTGATCATTTATCACAAAATAAAAATCAGACTGTATGCTGCCATTTTATAACTTTAGCAAATTAGACCTTATGTGTTTAGAACTGTATATGCAAAAATACTTCTTATATCTTTCACCTATTGAAAACTTTATACTGCATGTTTCCTATCAAATCTTCAATTCAAAACAGGATTCAAGACACTGCAAATCATTTTTAGTTAAGAAATGATACTCAGCAATGAGAAGAGAAATTTCATAAAATTAAGGATCATAGAACTGAAGAATATATACTTCGTTCTACCCTTCTTGAAAGTACCAGACAGGACAAATTAATGAAAAATTGAGATAACCATCCAGAGACAAAGTAATATGACTCTGTTATGTGTTACTCAATAAGCCTTTTTGATTTATTTGATGAGTCTTTTTTTTTAGAATAAAAATCTAAATTGGATTTCTAGGCATGTATTGTGCAATTTAATATTATTGGAACCCTTCATATTTTTAAGAGTGCTTCAGTTTGAAAGAGTGAGTCTTTTTCCCCAACAAATGTAAAAATGAGTAAATTGCTCTGTAATACCAGAATCCCTGATCACTTTGCAATTGAAATGCTTGCAAAAATGTGGTTGTGTAGAAATTGTTTTAAAGCTCTCGAAGGCATTTTCTTTGGCAGCCAACCATTTTTGCCCAAACTGAAGAGTCCTTGCTGGCTTTGAGCTGAGAAAAATATGCCAGCTGTTCATGTAGACTAATCTGTTGACATTTAGAATGAGATTGATCTAGAACCCTTTCTAGGACAAATGTATACATGCTGCTCACTAGGTCAGGTCCTGCCTGATCAGAATCATAGATAACAATGGCCCACGATGCCTTCCTAGGTTTGTATCCCTATAACGACTACATGCAGGGCTACAGGCATTAAATTTTGACAATGTGATGTTGTTCTGTAGGCCTTTTCAGTGAGCCAGCAGCTGTGATGTACTGTGCATATGGAGCTTTTATCTATAGGACCTAATGTAGAATCCCTGGCAGCTTGTAAGTAGCAGACAATGGAGGAGGTCAGCAGTTAATCTCAGATGAATAATTTGGGGTGTAAATGGAGTCGGAAGGGTGAGGGGGCACAGTTGGCCTTAAGTTATTTCAAATATTTGTTTCCCAAGTAAGTAATATGGGTCTTTGCTATTGTAAAGATTGAGGAGGCAGCCCATGAAGGTGTACGTGTTTGGAAAAGTGGAAATAAATTGATGCGCAGACCAGAACAGAGGCGAAATAGGTTGAAAGTGTTGTGTATATGTATCATACCTTCAGATGGGTTAGATGTGAAAATGAGGATGTCATCTGCAAACAGCGCAGTCCTAAGCTCATGTTTCCCTATCATTATCCCATGAAGCTTGGGGTGTGTGAGCAGATAATTAGAAAGTGGCTCAAGTGCTAGGTTGAAAAGAAGTGGGGAAAGGGGGCAGCCTTGCCTTGTTCCTTTGTAGAGGGTGATTCTGTCGGAGATGTGGCCAGCAGCCACCACATGGGCTGAGGAGTTCGAATATATGGTGGTTATTAAATGACAAAAAGGTCCTGAAATCCAAAAGGGGTAAGTACCATGGTCAGCCAGTGGAAACTAACATTGTCGAATGCTTTTTCCGCGTCGAGAGTTATGATGGCCGGACCTCCGACAGAACCCGCGCTAGCCACTTCAAGGACTGCGAGAACTTTTCAGATATTGGAGGCTGCCAATTTACCCTGTGTGAATCCCACTTGTGCTGGGTGAATTAGAGAGGGCATGATGGGAGCTAGTCTGTTGGCTATAATTTTTGATAGCATTTTGGAATCCAAATTAAGAAGTGAAATTGGGCGGTATGTGCCCGGGTCCAAAGGGTCCTTACCTTTTTTTGGGATGATTTTGATGTGGGCCTGATGTCCTGTAGGTAGGTATGGGTTACCATCTAGTATTCCCTGGTAAACATTATGGAGTGGCTTAACCACTTGCCGCCCGCCCGCCGCAGAGTGACGGCGGCAAGGTTGCTCGTTATCACGAAACGCCATCACAGGACGGCAGCCGCGATAACTAGTATTGTGAGCTCACTGTGTTCGGGGGGGGCAGGGAGCAGGTAGGGCGGATTCAATCTCCGCTGGCTACCCACGATGGCCCCCCTGCAGTGAGAGAACGGAGGTCCATGTAAGTAAACACGGATCTCTGTTCTCATAGAGGGGGAAGGGCGGTGATCACAGGCTTCCTCTATATGGAAGCCGTGAGCATCCCCTTTCCCCAGCCAGGGCAGCCCACACAGTTAGAACACGCCCAGGGAACACAGTTAACCCTTAGAGTGCCCCCCTACAGGTTAACCCCTTCACTGCCAATGGCATTTACACAATAATCAGTGCATTTTTATAGCACTGATCACTGTATAAATGCCAATGGTCCCAAAAAAGTGTCAAAACATGTCCGCCCCAATATCGCAGTACCGCTAAAAATCGCAGATCACCGCCATTACTAGTAAAAAAAAAAAATAAATAAAAACCCCAGAAATTAATTCTCATCATCCGTATACGCGCCATCTTTTACGCAAACCAATCAATAAATACCGATTGCGATTTTTTTTTACCAAAAATATGAGGAAGAATATAAATCGGCCAAAACTGATGAAAAAAATGTTTTTATTTTTTTTTTGGATTTGTACTTTAGCAAAAAGTAAGAAATTTGTTTTTTTTTGCAAAATTGTCGCTCTTCTTTTGTTAATAGCGGTGGTCACAAATGATGCAGAGGTGATCAAATACCACCAAAAGAAAGCTCTATTAGTGGGGAAAAAAGGACTCAAATTTAATTTGGGTACAACGTTGCATGACCACGCAATAGTCAGTTAAAGCGATGCCGTGCCGAATCGCAAAAAGTGCTCTGGTCCTAAAGTGGGAAATCCTTCCGGGGCTGAAGTGGTTAAGGACAGTGAGAGCTGATAATTTGTAAAAGTCAGATGTAAAACCATCCGGGCCAGGGGCTTTACCTGTAGGTAGGGAATTTATGGTATCTAGGATTTCTTTTGTTGTAATAGGGGCGTTCAGGTTTAAGAGTCGTTGGGGTGATAAAGTATGTTGGGGAGGGAGACTTTCTGGAGAAAAGCTAGGGCTTTCTCTTCATCGATAGGGTTCGGGCCATAAAGTGTGACATAAAAGTCTTTGAATATGCGGTTTATCTGTTTGGGTGAGTTGACTATGTGGCCTGTTTTGTCTCTAAGGGCTGTGATGTGTACAGGTGAGTATGGTCCTTTGCAGAGACGTGAGAGCAGTTTCCCTGGTTTGTTGCCAAATTTATGGTATTTGTGGTCTAGGAGGGACTGGTGAATTTCTCTGCTCAGAAGTCAAATTTTTCTTTGGCTTCACGCCAGGCCGCTCTGTGAGTCTGAGAATTGGATGCAGCAAGGGAGGCATGAGCTGAGCGCCGCCGTTTACTTGCTAAAAGGTATTCTGATGATATTTTTTTTTTGTAGGTTGATGCATATGATATTATTGTACCTCTGATTGCTTTCCCCATTTCCCTGTATAAGCTAGGATTATTGATGTGAGCTGCATTGTTTTCTGCAAAGTCTTTCCAAGTGTCTGCAATTGCTTGTTGTAGTGTTTTATCTTTGACTAAGTAGGAAGGGAAACCTCCAGACTCTAAGTTTATTTTGAGGGGTTAAATCTGGTAGTTGTAGGGAAATTGGGGCATGATCTGGGATTGTTATGTCATGTATGGATGGGTCTGAGGCTAGTGTAAGCATTTGAGGGTTAAGGAACATGTAGTCTATTCTAGACTGTGCGTTATGGGGGTAAAAGGTGAAATCTCTACCCTCTGGGAAATTTGTGCTCCATAGGTCTACCAGATTGAGACTTTCAGTCCACTGAGCCAATAAGGTGGGAGTGGTGGAAAAGGTGATATGTGAGTGTGGGAAGGCTGTCATCCTATCTTCAAGAGGGTTGATTACGGAATTGAAATCCCCTGCTATTACACAGAGTAGGTGAATGTGTGGAGCTACATGTGCAGCGAGGGTTTGGAAGAATTTTTTAGTTGGAGGGTTGGTAGCATATACTGTGGTTAGGGCCCATTCTCGGCTGTGTGATTTTAGTCTAACTGTAAGGAGGCACCCTTCTCCATCAGGATGGGAGGAAAGTACTTCACATTGGAGGTTTTTTTTAGTAAATTAAAACACCTGCTTTACATTTAGTGGAAGGAGAGCCGACCACTTGACCTACCCATAATTTTTGCATTCGTGTTAGGTCATCACTTTCTCAATGTGTTTCTTGGAGTACCGCTATGTCGATCTGGAGGCATTTAAGTTGACGTAAGATGGCCATTCACTTATTTGGTGACCTGAGTCCCTTCACATTCCAGGAAATATTTTTAGGAACGTAATAGTTTTAAGGGAAGTTGTATGACACTTACCATTTCAATATATTTATTGTTAGAGGTGAGTATGTATGTGGGGGGGTATTGCTGAAGAGGGAGAGTAAGTATAAAGGTGGGGTGAGGCCTTGGTAAGAGAAGGGTAGTTGGCTAACAAAGACTTGCACATTTTAGTAGAACAATAAACAAGAAACATTGCCAGTGGAGACTGGACTTCACTTTTTTCCTCATATGACACTTACTGCATTTAACAGTGTTACCAAGGGTTGCTGATTAACTTGCCAATGAAAGGGGAGCGCGCCGCCATCCTACAAGGGGTTTTGGAGAGCTGGATCCTTAAGGTCCCTCTCTCGTCCCTGTGATGGCCTTCCGTGGTGGATCAAGCCGTACCTCGATAAGGTTGTGATGTGGAAGACTATTTATACCTAAAAAGAGTAGCAACAGTGAATTATATACATGTAATACAATGTTTGGTGCGTAGATGAATCAGTTTAAAGGTTTTGCCTAGCTAGGCGGAAACAAACAGTGTAGAAAAAGGGAATGAAGATACATCACTCATTTGGGAGGAGCATGTTGGGCCTGGATCTTGGTGAATACTGGGAGGGTTAGCGCCATGCACCGCGGGTGGGGGAATAATTGGGGCAAAGTTTTTTCGCCAGTTCCTACCTTGGGCTTCGTTGGTTCCTGGAGATGTTCGATTGAGAACTTTCTGCTGGAGTGGATGTGTCCATAGGGATGTGGAGGTGGGTCTGGTGGTACTGGGAGGCCTTGTCTGGGCGAGAGAATGTTTTAGGTTCCCCTGAAAAGTTTGAGAAGCGTAAGATGGTGGGGTAGGCCAGAGAGAATTTTATGCCCTTTTGAAAGAGAGCAGCACAGATGGGCTGGAAAGCCTTATGCCTCCTTGATACTTCTTGGGACTAGTCCGTGAATAATAGCAATTTATTGCTATCTATTTGCAGGGCTTTGGAGTTGTGAAATGACTTGAGGACATTGCTTCTGTCTGCGTAGTTTAGGTAACGCACAACTACAGGTCGTGGTGTATGCCTGTCATTGGAAGGTGCTCCCAGTCTGTTTCTCCCAACTATGCACGGTGTGGTCAGGCCTAGTGCTTGAAGGATTCTTGCGGCACATATATCAATGAATGAATCCATAATAAACAATTCGGGGAGGCCTATGATCCGGAGATTGTTCCTCCTGGAATGATTCTCTAAGTCATACATCTTCTCAAAGATAAGTTGCTGTGACTGTCTGTATTGTTGGTCATTAGAGAATGAGGCCTGCGCTTCATCTTCCAGTTCGGAGACTCTGCTTTCTAATTCTGAGAGCCTTTTAGCATGCTCTCCCAGCTCTCTGCTTAGTTGATTGATGCCTTCAGCTATGGCCCTGTCCACAGCCACAGTGATGGTGGGGAGAGCAGCGCTGCTACAGCCTGGGCTAACCCGGCATATTGATCCTAGGCTATGAGGGGAGGCAGGGTGGATGCTGGTAGATGTGTCTGGGTGTCTGTAGCGTGACACACTGCTGGTGCTCCATCCGCCATATTGGCTGTCTGCGTCTATGCACGGGGGAGAAGAAGCTCCCGGCGGCCCGTGGACTAGATATTTGTCCATTAGGCAGTGCAGGGGGAGTTGAGTGGTCCGATGGTCGGGTAACTCACCGTCCATCGGCTTGTATAGTGGATTTAGTGTGCTGGTGATCGGAGCCGCTGTTCCACACTCCTCTCACATGATGCGCCGGAAGCCAAATATTTGTTAATAAAAGTGTTTTTTTATGAATGTAGATATTGAAGGTAGGTTGCATTGCATTATTTTGGAAGTTATAATATTTCTTTACTAGTGCAGCCTCGGGAAAGGAAGAGTTACAGTGACTCAAAATGTGTTGTTAATTAAAAAAAAGCATATTTTACTGCCCTCAGCCTTCCCAGCCTTCTCCAAGTCTCCAAATTCATTTGTTTTTGCTGCTGTGATCCAACTTGCTGTCCCCTTTCACACAGGATGGATCTGTCCGAGCAGAATCCACCTGCTCAGCGGGGTATCTCTCCGCTGATCCCCACTGTGCGGGTGGATGGCAGGTCCTGTCCATTCTGCTATGCAGAGAGGACAAGGACATCACCTGCTCTCCTCTATGGGGCAGTTGAATGGAAACGGACTGCATGTCCATTTCCATCCTATTGTCATCTGATCCGACCCGCTGGGTGGATGGCGAACGTATGGCCATCTATCTGTTTTCAGTGGATTTTGTCAGATCGGATGCCAGGCAGGTATCAGTGGACACATGTCCACTGACATCCGCCTTCCCATAGAGGACAATGGGTGGCCCAATCGGGTCTGCCTGAAAAACTGGCAGGAGGACCTAATCGGTCTGATCATGTGAAAGGGGCCTTAAAGGGTGGCTATTTACAGTCTCCATGGTCCCACTGTAAGTAGGAACGCAGTTACCCTAGGGACTATGGACTGTAGACTGTGGGATGTATAGAGAACATATAGGCATGCACATGACTGCAAGTAATGTCCAATGCTCTTTGTAGACAAACAGAAGAGAGGATGGAAAGGAGAGGTTTGGGTACTCCCAAAGAACATTACAATGAGGCAGAAAAACACTGTAAGATACAATTTCCTGAAAAATAGATTACCAGGCCATTAAGTAGTGGATGTGAATGGACTAGTTTTGGAAAACAAAGATATTGTTAATTGTCACAGCATTCTAACCACTCCAGCCCGGGAAGGATTTACCTACTTCCTGACCAGGCCATTTTTTACGATACGGCACTGCGTCGCTTTAACTGACAATTGCATGGTCGTGTGATGCTGTACCCAAACAAATTTGATGTCCTTTTTTCCCCCCAAATAGAGCTTTCTCTTGGCAGTATTTAATTCCCTCTGCGGTTTTTATTTTTTGCACTATAAACGAAAAAACGTTCCGCTATAATACACATCCAAAAAAAATAATTAAAAAACAAATGTATTCATTATGCAAAGAAAAAGGTACAGCTCTTGGCTTGAATCAGGCCAAGAGGAGAAACCGAATTGTATGGACTTTGTCGGCACTAATGAAACTGATGGTTTAGGTTAAAAGAAGATATAGTTTATTGAATCATTAAAAAAGGACACGTTGCAACGTGTCAATATTTGATAGGTACAGTATTGTATCAAGAAATACAAAAAATATACAATTATAAAACAATTTTGATAGGTTCCACATGAATGAGGGGTGATACTACTACCAAACCCGAAATCACGGATGAGTAGAAAAGAGGAGGTCGACGCGTTTCGCACCAATGTGCTTCTTCTGGACCTTAATACTCTTCCAACTATGGATTATACAAGTATAAAAAATTTACATATCAACTTATATTACATATAACCACATTTACATTTCATTGAATTTTAAACATATTGTCCATATTCACCATAACTGCTTTATTTGTAGTTCACAATTCCCCAAAATTCGGCTATACATCAGGGGGGCAGGCATAGGAGACCCAAACCGCTTCGGTATATCCAATAAGGGAATATCTGGATAGAAGTTTAAATGGACTTAGAGCAGGTATACCTATTATCACCATAATTCCGTGTATTGTGAACAGACCCGCATCCTACCTATAATTCATAGTGTAATGGAGCAGTGATGTTTCAAAACTTTGTGGTATCAGGCAGTCTACTTTGTTGTATTAATTGGTGCCACAATTTTTGCCGTGGATCTAGGGCACATAAAAGCTAATTTTTAACATTTTTAACAGTGAGGGATCCGAAGATATATCTAGTACGTTTTAGTCCATATACTTATGGTATAAAGTAAAATGATTTGTAACTATAATTACCCAACAAGGGGCCCAGGCTGTGTAGTCCCCAAAGGGGACAGATTTCCCCGTAGAACAACAGTAAGCTGCGTCTTCTGTGTAGTGGCTCCAATAAGGTAGCACCTACTGCCTGTCATGTCATCTGGCAGAACGGGGATCCGCCTTGTTTACAAAGGCAGATCCCCATTCTGCCTCTGTACATGGTGCGCCTGCCTGCAAATCAGCTACAGCTACGGCGACTCACGCAGGAGAGCCTACCTTATACCGTATAAAGATGGCGGCTGGTCGGCAAGTGGTTAATAAAGCCTGTGAATATTTGTTGTTTTTTACCAAGTAGTATGTATTGCGCTCTGCTTGTAAATTTTAAATAATTATTTATAATAATTACATGTCTTACAATACTTACATCTTTTTTTAACAATCAGGATTGCTTTATTAACCAGTTCCCTACCGAGCCATTGTAAAATGACGTCGGCAGGGACTGCGCCTCGATCCGGGAGGACGTCATATGATGTCCTCCGCTTCTCGCCGCTACTGCGGTCCCCCAGGGGCCCGCAGAGCGGGGATCACGGATCCCTTGTCTGCCGGGGGGTTGTGTCCCCCCCAGATCGGGGTAAAGAGCCAATAAAATTGGCTCTTTACCACGTGACCGGCTGTGTCCAATCACAGCCGGTCACTAACACTCCTCTCGTGCACGCCGCTCGTGCGCGCCCCTGGGGACGCGCAGCGTGGCGATCGGAGCTAAGGCTTATCCCTCGGACAAAGCCCAGCTCCGATCCTTGTAAAGAGCCAATAGCCGGTCATGTGATGTAAACAAACCGAGGTAACGAGCTGTTACCGTGGTTCTCCCTGTCACACACCAATCGTGTGTGACAGGGAGATTGCGGTAACAGCTTGTTACCGCCAGATGTTCACACCAAGCACACTGATCACCACCCCCCAATAAAGAGGACCTGTTACCACCCCGTCAAAGTACCTGTCACTCTCCATCAGAGCACCTGTCACCTGTCCATCAAAGTACCTGTCACCTGTCCATCAAAGTACCCAAGTACCTGTCAACTGCCCATCAAAGTACCCGAGTACCTGTCACCTGTCCATCAAAGTACCTGAGTACCTGTCACCTGTCCATCAAAGTACCCAAGTACCTGTCACCTGCCCATCAAAGTACCCGAGTACCTGTCACCTGCCCATCAACGTACCCGAGTACTTGTCACCTGTCCATCAGAGTACCCGAGTACCTGTCACCTGCCCATCAAAGTACCCGAGTACTTGTCACCTGTCCATCAGAGTACCCGAGTACCTGTCACCGTCCACTGTCCATGAGCCTA
>BLSH010127935.1:106340-125165 GCA_018402905.1 Glandirana rugosa | reverse complement strand
CAGTTTCCAGATGTTTGCAGAACAGTTTGTCCCGGTTTTAGTTAAAGTGTCACACACAGTTTCCAGATGTGTGCAGAACAGTTTGTCCCGGTTTTAGTTAAAGTGTCACACACAGTTTCCAGATGTTTGCAGAACAGTAGTTCAGTTTGTCCCGGTTTTAGTTAAAGTGTTACACACAGTTTCCAGATGTTTGCAGAACAGTTTGTCCCGGTTTTAGTTAAAGTGTCACACACAGTTTCCAGATGTTTGCAGAACAGTGATATGGGTTCGCCCGGTTTTTGTTAAAGTGTTACACACAGTTCCCAGATGTTTACAGAACAGTAGTTCAGTTTGTCCCGGTTTTAGTTAAAGTGTTACACACAGTTTCCAGATGTTTGCAGAACAGTTTGTCCCGGTTTTAGTTAAAGTGTTACACACAGTTTCCAGATGTTTGCAGAACAGTAGTATGGTTTGTCCCGGTTTTAGTTAAAGTGTTACACACAGTTTCCAGATGTTTGCAGAACAGTAGTATGGATTGTCCCGGTTTTAGTTAAAGTGTTACACACAGTATCCAGATGTTTGCAGAACAGTAGTATGGTTTCTCCTGGTTTTAAAGTGTTACACACAGTTTTCAGATGTTTGCAGAACAGTGATGTGGGTTCTCCCGGCTTATTTATACTTTTTTGACACAGTTTGAAGATGATTTTAGAACAGTTATATGGCTTCTACCGTTAATTAATACTTTTCAGACACAGTTTGAAGATGGTCCACATCCACCTCCATTTTTGATTTCTTTATGTTTTTATTTTTTTTAAAATGCTTTTAGTTATTTCCCTGTCCCCATTTCTTTGTAGGGCACTTGTCCCACCCTTATCATCATTTTCCTTCCTTTTGCAGACCTCTAGGACTTTCCTGGACTTTTTTACAGCAATTTTCAGAATTTTTGGTAAAATTACCAGAAACCCGGACCCGAACCCGGACTTTTTTTGAAAAGTCCGGGTTCGGGTCTGGGTCCCGGACACCCCAAAGTTCGGTACGGACCCGAACTTTACAGTCCGGGTTCCCTCAACACTACTTACCGCACCTTAGACGTTGTGTCTCCAGTAGTTTTTATTTTTTTCAAGGTGTTTTTCTTTACCTGGTGTTCCTGAAACTACACACTTACTGTCCTAGGTTGGTTCACTACCTCCACAGTATCTAGGAAGGGAGCCATGGTTGTCAGACAGACTGGACTTCAAAAATGTCTTACTTTCATCCACATACATTCATGCATGGGGTATGGCTAGATTAGTAGTTTAGAGAATGGTATAACCATACATACCATACAAGTTGTGATGAGAAGTGCCCAAAGACATAAGAAAGCCCCCATGCTAATCAGTAAAGCCATCATAAAACAGAGCATATCATATTCCATCACAAATCCCAAAAATAAGAGGTTAATTTCTCATTTCGAAACCAGTGGGCAGAGCCATGCAGTTTACGCCCCATTGGCCAGATGCACATTCAAAATCAATGGCGTTTAGTCCAGATATAGCCTAATATTATAGAACCATACATTTCAACCTGCAAATGCATTAGCCTGAAAAAGCTGTTTGCAGTTTTTTGTGGATTCAGAATGTTCATTGGGCTAATGGGGCACAAATAACGATTTGCATGGCTCAACCACTGCTCTGATATAAATGAGGTATAATCCTCCTATTTTTGGGATATGTTTCTGTTTTAAGAAGACCATATTACACTAATTTGTAGAAGGAAGACAACATTCAGTTGAGCTCCCAGAAAATGACAAGGGCACTGATTTCCTAGCAAATTCAACAGGCATTTTCTTCACTTGCTGAAAATGGTCTTAGCCTGAAAAATTAAAACAAATGCGTCCAACAAATCTAAGGTCTAGTAAATTGCAATATATTAAAAATGTATCCTTGAACATTGTTGAAGTCAAACTCCAGCAAAAGTTCAAGTCACTGTTGGGGAGATTATCCCTAATTTACCCACCTTGACAGATGCAATTGGGACAGAAGAAAACATTTTGTACAGTTTTCACCAAAACAGTGTAACTGAAAGGGAAACTTTCAGTTACTCTGGGAAGATTCCCTCTGGGAAGATTTCCTATTACTTCATGTGGTATGTTTGGAACATTAACTGAGCAGCAATCACCCCACGAAATTGGACAAAAATAGCTCTGACAGGGGTTCTGAAAAAAGTTCTAAAAAAACCCCAATATTGCCAAACCACTGATTTAACATCACCTCAGTGGTGGAACTACCAGGGACACAAAGAACACACTTGTGACCGGGCCCTGGGGGGCCCCAAGTGCCCGGTCTGTGGCACCATGTCAGGGTTGCTGGTTGTAGTTGTAAGCAGAGAGTGTATATTACACTCTCTCTCAAACTGCCCAGACCCAGCACTCACAGCCCCTCTGCACGGATGGGAGAGGAGAGATAAAAAGCTGGACCTGTTCCTCTGCCCCCGCCCCTCGCTTCCTATGTGTGCCTGCAGCCCCGCCCACACTTAAATCCCTGGCAGCACTGTGCTCAGTAGTAGTAGTGAGTTGGCGGGAAAGCCCAGCAACCGGCAGCTACTGTACATAGTGGAGGAACTATGCAGAGTTGAGACTGCCTGAGCTTCCTTCCAGGAGTGAGTAAGCTCAACTTTCATGTTGACTGAAATGTCTCCCCTCCCTCCTTTCTCTCTCCTGCCTCTACACGAATGTACAGGAACTCAGATGTAAGGGGTGCTCAGTCAACTCTGATGTAAGCAGGGGTTTTGGTGACATGAGACTCCCTTACATCAGAGTTCCCCTTTACACCAGAGCCCGCAGCATTCCCCCTTACATCAGAGCTCCCTTAAATCACTGTTTCCAGAGCACACCTTACTTAAGAGTTCCCCTTTACATTAGAGGCCACAGAGCCCCCCCCCCCCCACAGTGAAACTCTGCAGACTCTGATGTTAGGGGGCTCTGGGAACCCTTCTTTAAATGGGGGGCTCTGATGTAAAGAGGAATGCTATGGACTCTCATGGGGAACTCTGATGTAAGGGGGCTCTGGGAACCCAGATTAATGGGAATGCTGGGAACTGTGATGTAAGTGGGGGCTCTGGTTGCCAGAGTCTGCAATGTTCCCCCTTACATGAGATTCCTCTCCTTACATCAGAGTCCTTAGTGCTCCTTCTTAAATCAGAGCCCCCAGAGTTCTCCCTTACATCAGAGTCCCCAGAGTTCTTCCCTACATCAGAAACCCCAGATTTCTTCCTTACATCAGAGTCTGCAGAAGGTATAGACAGTAGAAGGGAAGTTCAGATGTTTAGAAATTCAGATGTAAAGGGGAACTCTGCAAGTTCAGATTACGGGGAACTCTGTGGATTCAGATGTAAAGGGGAACTCTGCAGATTCAGATGTAAAGGGGAACTCTGGCAGTTCAGATGTAAGGGGAACTCTGCTGATTTAGATGTAAAGGGGAACTCTGTGGATTCAGATGTAAAGGGGAAACTCTGTGGGCTCTGGTGTAAAGGGGGACTCTTATGATGAACCTCATATGATTAGAAATGTTATTTAATCACAAATTATAGGTATAGTGTATACTACAAAAAAGCATCCCTACCCAAGACAGCAGGAAGGGGGTCTGCTGCAGGACATGTGAAAGGGTCCCTCTATGAGATTGTAAGAAAGGGCCCTACGACTGGAATGAAGGGCCTCAGGATTGGTGGGAAAAGCCCAGGGACCAGAGGTCAGGGGGGCCCTTCATGGTTTCTTGCACTGGGGCCCTGGCGGTTCTAGTTATGTCTCTGCATCACCTCTTTTAGCTCTGTACAACAAAGTAAATCAAGCCAGAAGTGTTAGGATCGCTTGATGTGATCCTGCCTATTTGAGAAAAATGGAATAGGAAATGCTGGAATTACACTGCGCTCTTGCTTTTCAGAAAATAGAGTGCTAAACAAGGCAACCATTTTAATAAAGTCTTTCCTGTATCAAAAGTGTATCTTCAGCATTTTTCCTGCGTTTGTGTAAATTTTAAATCTAATGCAATTTCTTTTTTCTTTTTCTAGGTGCAATCTGCAAGTTAAGCAATTTATATAATTTACCTGTACTGTTTTATATGATAATAGTAAGCTAACTGCAATCTGCTCATCAGCATCTTTAGCATACGACATACAATTTTTATGAGTCAGAAGGATAATTAGAAGCAGCTATACTGTAATAATGAAATTCATACACTGATCACATACTGTACAAAATATCTGTGCTGATGTTGCTGTGCACTATCTATCTTCTTTAGCACACTGTGTATTGTTTACACGATGCTTTCATAGGTCATTTGCATTTTCTTGACATACCCTGACTGTGTAATTTATATAAATGTAAAGATGCGTTCGGGATCAATTTAAACAGCTGTTAGGCAGGCTTCTTATTGCATATATTCTATATGCCGTGCTTTCACAAAGTGCAGAGCAACAAGTGTCCTCAGTATCGTACCATATTGTTTACAAATATTACCATACCCCATATACATTCTGTTATTTAAATAATTTTGTAAGTTTAACTATACACCATGCGTCCATGACTCATTTGTATTACTGCCTATGGAGACTTCCCTGCCTGTACCATCCAACTCTTTTGTTTCAGACACTTTGCAGCATAAAGTATTTTAAAAAGATAAAATTCATTGATAAATGACTAGTCTATGAAAGTAAACAGACCAGTTTATGTATACAATTCTAGGTATTTTATTTATTACAGGTACTTATATAGCGCTGTCAATTTACGCAGCGCTTTGTGTATATATTGTACATTCACATCAGTCCCTGCCCTCAAGGAGCTTACAATGTAAGGCCCCTAACTCACATTCATACACATACTAGGGCAAATTTAGACAGGAGCCAATTAACCTACCATCATGTCTTTAGAGTGTGGGAGGAAACCGGAGTACCCGGAGGATACCCACGCAGGCACAGGGAGAACATGCAAACTCCAGGCAGGTAGTGCTGTGGTTGGGATTTGAACCGACAACCCTAGTGCTCCCAGGCGCAAGTGCTAAACACTTAGCAACTGTAGAGTATTTTGTTATACAAAGAGAAGGAATGCCATTAAATGACAATAATCTATGAATGTTGGGATCAAGCTCCTTGTCATTATTAATGTACTCAAGGTTAGGTTTTAACACAAGTTCAGGCCACTCTGGCTATTCAGGCCTTCGCCCAAACGCTGGACTTTCTTTCATTCAACAAGAGCCTAATTTTACATATGGTAGTGTTTTTTTCTACTACTACTATATATGTTAACTTACTTCCAGTCAATGTAACCTGATCCCATTCATTTATTAGCTGAGCCTCTATTGCCATGTAAACAAAAGGGCAGGAGTATTGTGGACATCACTGACTATATATGGCCACATGGCATTCTTGGGAAATGACATTGATCAAAGATGGCCATGGCCATATTTGGTCCATGACATCACCCAGGAGACTCCCTTCCTTGTTTATTTTAGTAGCAAGGGCTGGGAGATTTCATTTAGCATGAGTGAATAACAGGAGTGGATTATGTTGGCAGTCAGCAAGATTTTCACAGTGATTTCAAATTGATTGAACAAATGAATGAGGATCTGCAATGCTGGATGAAGTGATTGATGATAGATGTGCATCTTGGAACTTTTTTTTTTTTTTAATACAGGACTCGGCAAAAAGTCTTTATTTACTGTTTATAATTTTCTGAGTAGGGGTACTCTCATCTTCAAGGGGGTCTCCGATTCCCTGCACACAGACCCCTACAACCAACCACACAGGGTTGTGGGGAAGAGGCCCTTGCCCTCATCAACATAGGGACAAGGTGCTTTGCCAGAGTAGTCCCCCAGCAAAGTACCCTCTTATCAAAAAAATTAAAATGGGACTTTATAGATGCCTCACTGCCTCACAATATACATAAATAATATACACCACTATTAAAATTATACACATGTATTTAAAATATTTAAAGTACAATGCATATCCTATTTACAGATCCACAATGCATTGACATTGAAAAACACTTTCAATGTCAATACATGCATACACAATACACATCACTTTCGTATAAAGAACTAGGATATGTAAACTTTTGATCAGGGTCATTTGGGTAGTTTCTGTTGTCATTATGATTTCAAAAGAGTAAACACAGTTGATTGGTAATAATTGGCTTCAGCCAAACACTGACCATGAGTGAAAGAAATGTTTTTGTGTTATCATTCATATTCTCTGAAAAATGGCCAAGAAATCATAAATTCTGCCAGGGTATGTAAACTTATGAGCACAACTGTACATTCTTTGTTGTAGTCACATCAGATAACTTCAAGATACTAGATGACAGTAGCAGGGAGGATCTCAACAGCCATGCCAAGACGCTTTTTGTGGGTTCTAAATATCCCACAAAAAAACATGGGCAAAGCATGGGTCTTCCAGGCCTGGGCTATGGTTTGCTTAGCTGATTTAAAGAGGTAGGTAACCAGCTTTAGCTGGTGTGCATATAAGCCAGGTTTTGGACAGTGCAGTAGAGCCAACCACATGTGCAGGATGTCCCTCTGTCGGCAACGTGATTGACCAATAAAACAGCAATAACTGCAAGGCAGTCTACTCTGCAGTGTGGGCTTTTTTTATTGCAGTGTTGCAGTGGCACATGACTCAGTACTAGTTATGAACAAACTGGCCCCAAACATAGGGCATGATTTACTAAAACTGGAGAGTGCAAAATCTGGTGCAGGTGTGCATGGTAGACAATCAGCTTCTAACTTCAGCTTGTTCAGTTAAGCATCAACAAAAAACCTGGAAGTTTTTACTCAGAGCTGCATCAGATTTTGCACTCTCTTAGTCTTAGTAAATCGACCACATAGTGCCCAAAGCCTTTTGAAGTCTATGGCCCAATAATGTTTTTTTTGCTGGCCAATTCGCCTTGAAACTAAGTAGACTCCACGTCTTTGTTTACTTTTAGCAGTGGGGGCCTAAGAATGTCACCTGGCACTAGTCAGTAGGGATGGGTGAACGGTTCGGGCCTTTCGTTGTTCGGTCGTTCGGCCCCCTGAACCGATCACAATGCATTGTGGCACTGAACAGTGCATTGCAAGCCCTGATTGGCTGAAGCAGTGCAAGCTTCAGCCAATCAAGGCACAGAGCACTGTCAGAGTCATGATTGGACACTGTCATCATGACTTTATCCACTCATGGTTCATTCCTGCCCCACAGTATATAAGTACTCTTTTAATGGCAGCCATTTTCAGTGTGATTTCGGTCTGGAGAGAGAGATAGAACAGGGCTCTTTTCAGCGCTATTAGTTAGTTAGTGTGCTATACTGTACTATTGTGCTTCAATTGTTAGTGTAGAATATTAGTTTAGTGTCAGTCTAGGGATAGTGTGAGTGTAGTGAGGAGGACCATCATTCAGCTTTGCATAGTGTGCAGCTAGATTAGGGACAGCTCAGATAGTTTCACTGTAGTGTAGTGAGACTGTGTCATTCATACATACTGTACATTAGTGTATATGTAGAGTAGGGAGAGCCCAGATAGTTTTTGTGTAGTGTAGTGAGACCGTGTCACTAATCTTTACATTAGTGTATAGCTAGAGTAGGGACAGTTCAGAGAGCGCCAGTGTAGTGACGGTTGAACACCTTATATTTGATTGCGTTACTGCAAGTTTAACGCCATTTACTTCTGTGTGCATTACTGCCAGTTTAACGCCATTTACTTCTGTGTGTGTTACTACCAGTTTAACGCCATTTACTTCTGTGTGCGTTACTGCCAATTTAACACCATTTACTCCTGTGTGCGTTATTGCCAGTTTAACGCCATATAGTGCTGTGTGCGTTACTGCCAGTTTAACGCCATATAGTTCTGTGTGCATTACTGGCAGTTTAATGCCATATAGATCTGTGTGCGTTACTGCTAGTTCAGCGCAATATAGTTCTGTGTGCGTTACTGCCAGCTTAACACCATATAGTTTTGTGTGTTATGGCAAGTTTAACACCACATAGATCTGTACGTCACTGTAAGTTTGACGAATTATATTGCAGTATATTATAGTGTATCCGTGGAGTGTGTCTGTGTAGTGTGAATACTCAAATTAAAGTGCACCAAACACCACATTACATCATACACACTGGCTCCCCAGCTGTGTTGCTGAGCAAAATAAAGCCAGCAATTATTGCTGCAGTAGATTCTAGACATGGTACAGATCTGCCACTTTACAGGTAGACTGAGGGGACCCCCTAGGCACTATATTGGAAGGAATTTTTTCACTTTAAAAATCAAAAAATCACTGCTCATTTAAAAATGACATTTTTCACAAACTTTTTTTTCATTGATACATGTCTCCCAGGGAAAGACCCGGACCCCTATAACCATTGTATGTCCAATTACTTGCATATAAGCCTTAAAAATGGGCACTTTTGATTGTTGACTTAATGGGGTTCATTATTCGTGTTGTTCAAAAGTTCTGGTGCAAGCCGAACAGGGGTCCGTTCGGCCCTTCGCTACTATTCAGTGATGGAATTGGATGTGTACATCAGTTTGGATTTTTTTCTTTTGGCGAACATCAGGCATTGTTTACCGTGACTGACAATGGGTGGACGTGAGACTGTGAGGCTTTATTTTTATTAAAAGGTTTGCTAAAAACTGTGTAAATGTCTTTATTTACATTTTTTGTGTGAGTGAGCAGGAGTATTTTGTACTCCTACTCATTCACATGGGTCTGTATGGTGGTCATCTGCCCACAGACCCTTACAACACACTAGCACCCCATTTTCAGGCCTGCCAGGCTGCTGGGACCCCACATCTTTTCTCCTTGCTTTTGCATGGGATTCCCCCCTGAAATTTATACCAGACCTTAATGGGGGGACCCCCACACCATTTTTTGTTTGTTTGATAGGTGGGGCGCCCCGAAAAATCTATACCAGATCCTCATCAAAGATAATAGTATGTTTTCTTGGGGGGAACCCCACACTGTTTTATTTTTATGGGGAGGTCCTCAATTAACATCTATTTCATTCCTTCATCTAGGATGTGGTCTGGTATAGGTAAGTTAAATCAGAGGTAAATTGACCAAAGCTGTAATGTGCCTGCAATTTAAATGGCTTTTTATACTTTGTAAATGCCAGTTTTGCTGAAGTAAGTTATTTACATCTTACAGGTGTTCAACTTAACGGTCAGTTTATGTCCCTCCTCTAGCTGTTGTTATATAGTCTTGTAGAAAATATGCGGTTGATTTACTAAAACTGGAGAGTGCAAAATCTGGTGCAGCTCTACATGGTAGCCTATCAGCTTCTAACTTTAGCTTGTTCAATTAAGCTTTGAACAATAAAAATCCTGGAAGCTGATTGGTTACTATGCAGAGCTGCACCAGATTTTGTAGTCTCTGGTTTTAGTACATGACCAAAACTGGAGCGGGCGAAACATAGGTACGTTTAACCACTTCAGCCCTGGAAGGATTTCCAGCTTTAGGACCAGAGCACTTTTTTCAATTTGGCACTGCGCCGCTTTAACTGGTAATTGCGCAGTCATGCAATGCAGTACCCAAACAAAATTTGAGTCCTTTTTTCCCCACAAATAGAGCTTTCTTTTGGTGGTATTTTTTCACCGCTGCACTTTTTTTATTTTTTGTGATATAAACAAAAAAAGAATGAAAATTTTGAAAAAAAATGATATTTTCAACTGTATGTTATTACAAAATACGATAAACTAAATTTTAGTCATACATTTTTGCCAAAATGCATTTAGCCATATGTCTTGGGTAAAAAAAAAGTAAATTAGCGTATATTTATTTTTTTGTCATAAGTGATTGAAAGATGACCAAAAAAAAAAAATTACACAAAGTTGTTACTGAAATTATATATTGCTCACACATGCCATGGGTATATATAGAATTACACCCCAAAATACATTCTGCTGCTTCTCCTGAGTACGGGGATACCCCATGTGTGAGTCTTTTTGGGAGCCTATCCGTGTGCGGGACCCCAAAAACCAATCAACGCCTTCAGGATTTCTAAGGGCAAAAATGTATGCCTTCACCCCACACTACCTATCTCAGTTGCGGAGGCCATGAAATGCCCAGATAACAAAAAAAGAATGAAAATTTTGAAAAAAAATGATATTTTCAACTTTATGTTATTACAAAATACAATAAACTAAATTTTAGTCATACATTTTTGCCAAAATGCATTTAGCCATATGTCTTGGGTAAAAAAAAAGTAAATTAGCGTATATTTATTTTTTTGTCATAAGTGATTGAAAGATGACCAAAAAAAAAAAAAATACACAAAGTTGTTACTGAAATTATACATTGCTCACACATGCCATGGGTATATATAGAATTACACCCCAAAATATATTCTGCTGCTTCTCCTGAGTACGGGGATACCCCATGGGTGAGTCTTTTTGGGAGCCTATCCGTGTGCGGGACCCCAAAAACCAATCACCGCCTTCAGGATTTCTAAGGGCAAAAATGTATGCCTTCATCCCATACTACCTATCTCAGATTTGGAGGCCATGCCCAGATAGCACAACCCCCCCCAAATGACCCCATTTTGGAAAGTAGACACCCCAAGCTATTTGCTGAGAGGCATGTTGAGTCCATGGAATATTTTATATTTTGCCACAAGTTTCAGGGAAATTTTCCACAAAGTTGTCACTAAATGATATGTTGCTTGAACATGCCATGGGTATATGTGAAATTACCCCCCAAAATACATTCTGCTGCTTCTTCTGAATACGGGGATACCACATATGTGAGACTTTCTGGCAGTCTAGCCGCGCACGGGACCCCAAAAACCAATCACCGCCTTCAGGCTTTCTAAGTGCGTAAAAAGCTGATTTTACTCCTCACTCCCTATCACAGTTTCGGAGGCCATGGTATGCCCAGATAGCACAACCCCCCCCCCCCCCCAATGACCACATTTTGGAAAGTAGACACTCCAAGCTATTTGCTTAGAGGCATGTTGAGTATTTTGCAGATCTCACTTTTTGTCACAGTTTTGAAATTTGAAAAAGTAAAAATAAATAAAAAAATTCTGTTTATTTCTTCATTTTCCAAAACAAATGAGAGCTGCAAAATATGCACCATGCCTCTTAGCAAATACCTTGGGGTGTCTACTTTCCAAAATGGGATCATTTGGGGGGGGGGGGGGTTGTGCTACTTTGACATTTCTGGGCCTCCAAAAACGTGATGGGTACTGAGGAGTAAAATTACCATTTTATGCCCTTAGAAAGTCTGAAGGCGGTGATTGGTTTTCGGGGTCATGTACGGGGCTAGGCTCCCAAAAATTCTCACACATGTGGTATCCCCATACTCAGGAGAAGCAGCAGAATATATTTTGAGGTGTAATTCCACATATACCCATGGCATATGTGAGCAATATATCATTTCAGTGACAACTTTGTTTTAATAAAAATAAATACAAATTGTAATTTCCCTGAAACTTGTGGCAAAATATAAAATATTCCATGGACTCAACATGCCTCTCAGCAGATAGCTTGGGGTGTCTACTTTCCAAAATGGGGTCATTTGGGTTTTTTTTTTGCTATCTGGGCATTTCATGGCCTTTGAAACCTGGATAGGTAGTGAGGAGTGAAGGCATAAATTTTCGCCCTTAGAAATCCTGAAGGAGGTGATTGGTTTTCGGGGTCCTGTATGCGGATAGACTCACAAAAAGTCTCACACATGGGGTATCCCTGTACTCAGGAGAAGCAGCAGAATGTATTTTGGGGTGTAAATCCACATATACCCATGTCATGGATGAGCAATATATCATTTCAGTGACAACTTTGTGTAATTTTTTTTTTGTCATTTTTCAGTCACTTATGACAAACAAATAAAATATTCCATGGACTCAACATGACTCTCAGAAAATAGCTTGGGATGTCTACTTTCCAAAATGGTGTTATTTGGGGGGGGGGTTTGAACTGTCCTGGCATTTTATGCTCAACATCACCCACTCTTCTAACCACTTGAACCACCAAGTCTTTTCTGCCACTTTTTGTTTACATGAAATAATACGTTTTTTTTGCAAGAAAATTACTTTGAACCCTCAAACATTATATATTTTTTTAAAGCAGAGGCTCTACAGATTTAAATAGTGGGTGTTACAATTTTTTTTCACAAAGTATTTGCACAGCGATTTTTCAAACGCAATTTTTGGGGAGAAAAACACTTTTTTGAATTTTAATGCACAAAAACATACTATTTTGCCCAAATGTTTGGTGAAATACAAAAGTTGATCTCATGCCGAGTGAATAGACACCAAACATGACATGCTTCAAAAATGACGCACACTCGCAAAGCGGCGACAAACTATATACATTTTTAAAAGCCTTTAAAAGCCTTTACAGGTTACCACTTTAGATCTGCAGAGGAGGTCTACTGCTAGAATTACTGCCCTCAATCTGATGTTTCGTGGTGATACCTCACATGCATGGTGAAATTGTTGTTTACATACGACACGAGACTGACGCTTGCGTCCACCTTTGCGCACGTGCACTTTTTTTGCAGGGGTGCATTTTTTTTTAATTATTCATTTTGCTTTTTATTTTATTTTTACACTGTCTCTTTCATTTTTTTAATCATTTTTTTTATCACAGGAATTTTAAATATCCCCTATGATAAAAAATAGGTATTGTCGCATATTTTTTTTTTAAATTTTGGGTCTACTAAACTCTAGATCTTTCCCCAGCCCTTAAAGCATTTGACCACACCAAAATCAGTTTGATAAGATGCTTCCCCAATTTCCCAGTGGCACTGTTTATATTTGGCAAACCGAAGTCACAAAATGATCGCAGCCTCCGGTTTTTTAGGCCATGGAGATGATTGGAGCCATTCTAGTCTTCAATCAGCTCTATGTTAAGCTGGTGGAACCACCAGCTGCATTCTCACGTTCCCCGGTGGGACAGGAGAGCCTGAGAGGACCAGCAACATACTAGTATGTCGCTGATCCTTGTTGGGCATATATTGTAATGTTCTTTTTTTTCATGCAGCCTGTGGGTTAAATGAAAAACAGAATCAATCGGTGGGTATGCCCACCATTAGAAAACCTCCCTTCATCCTCCTACTTCTAATGGTGGGCATAGCCACTTTTTTAAAAAAATATACCGGAGCATAGGGGCAATCCGCCCCAATTTCCACCCACTGCCCCTATGCTCCGGTATATTTGCTCTTTTTTTAACTGTGGTGGTGAAATCACCTCCAACAGCACTGGAGTCGCTGCTTTATATATGTATATATTGCTGTCATCCTAAATAAATCAGCACTGCAGCTGGCGCACCTGAAAATCAAATAAAGATTAATAAAAACAGTAACATATAAAAAAATAATATTCCTGCTAAGAATAAAAAAAAATAATTAAGCGTTACATAAAAACATTGCATACCTGCAAAAAAAAAAAAACACTGTAATAAACCGCAACAAAACTTTACAGATATGCATAAACCACAATAGAGAGAGCAATAGAAAGAGAATAGAGAGAAAATAGAGATAGAAAAACAAGAAACGTACAACAGTTTTTGGTTTTATTTTTTAAAATTGTTTTGGTTTTTATAACTTTTTTTTTGGTACGCTTTTTTTTTTAGAACAATGAACAATGAACAATAAAGGTTAGGGTCTCCAAAAATGTGGTGACATCTTTGGAGACCCTGTGAACGTGTGTCCTATTTCTGTGTAGTGCTGTTCCCTATGCTAATACTCAACTAGTGAATGGTAGCACTCGAAACAGTCACCGATGCAGAGACCAGGCTGGCCCAAACAGGTGGGGCAATAATATCGGGTATCACGCCTGTATCTGTGTCGTCAGCAGACACAACATCTTTTTTGGGGGTATCGTTGGGTAGGGTACCATGGATGGCATGTGGATAATGCCGTCCATTCAGCTGGCTCACTGTATGTGGATTGGGAACATGGGGTGCAGAACCATCTGGATACAGAAGGGCTCTGATGATCTCTTTCTGGAATTGCAGGAGAGGTCCAGTCCGTCCTGACGATTTGTGTAGCACAAAAGCGTTCAGCGAAGCCAATTGAAATAAGTAAGCAGACACTTTTTTGTACCGGCGTCTGGACTTACGGGCAATTAAGCACGGCGCCAATAGCTGGTCATTGAGTTCCACCCCTCCCATATTAAGGTTATATTCGTGGACACAGAGGGGTTTCTCCACAACACCAGTCGCCGTTCTAATTTGGATAGCCGTGTCTGCACGAATGGGGGAAAGAACAAAAACATCCTTTGTATCCCGCCACTTCATCGCAAGCAAATTACTACATCTCAAGCAGGCTCTCTCCCCCCGACTAAGTCGGGAATCTACCAGCCGTTGGGGGAAGCCCCGGCGATTAGGTCGCATGGTGCCACATGCGCCGATTTGGTGATCAAGTAAGTGACTAAAAAGTGGCACGTTTGTGTAGTAATTGTCCATGTACAAATGGTACCCCTTTCCGAATAAGGGTGACATCAAGCTCCGCACAATTTAATCAGGGACTCATCCACGCACACAACTTGGTTGGGAATAAAATGTGCTGCGAACTTCTGATTGAAGTGGTTTATGAGGGGACAAATTTTGTAGAGCCGGTCAACTTCAGGGTCCCCATATGGACAACCGAGTTCATTGTCACTGAAGTGCATGAACCACAGAATCTGCTGGTATCGTGTCCTGGCCATGGAAGCAGAGAAGACATACATGTGATGAATTAAGTCAGTGGACCAATATAACCACAAGTCAGGTAGTTTATGTATGCCCATGATGAGGGTAAGGCTCAGAAAGGTCGTAAATTCGTAAACCGTAATTGGTTTCCAATTTTTGGCAAGTGACAAATGGGGATTAGCAGACCAGCATATAAATTGCTCTGGTCCACAATAGATCTATAGAGATCGTCGGTGAAATACAGTGAAAAAAAATCAATGGCCCTAAAATCAACTGTATTCACCTGAATTCAAGGTTGGGCAGTGAATGGGGGAATTACAGGCGTTGCATCAGTGGTGAGTTGCCAATTAGGGTTTGCAAACGCATCAGGAGGGGCACTATGGGTTCTGCGGGCCTGTGTTCTTCATCTTCGTGGCTGCAGGACATTACTCGTGCTAGCCACACCAGCTTGAACTGCACTTATGGGACTCGCCACGTCACCAAGTGTTACTGCAGTGCTGGTTGTATGACCAGGATTTACTAGGCCGCTGGTGCTTGCCAGGTCACCAGAAGGAGTAGCGGCGCTAATGCTGGCTCTCTGCTCCATACAAGAGCCCTGCGGTTCATGCACCTCAGCGACAGCTAAACGGGATCTAGTACGCCTGACCTTAGCAGGGACCACCCAGTCGTCAGAGCTATCTGTCATGGAGCCGCTGTCGTATACTAACTCGAATGGGGAGTCTGAATCTGACAGTGAGGCTTCCCCATTGCTCTCATCTGTCATACTCACCTTCGCGTAGGCCTCTTCACTAGTGTACCTCGGATTAGACATGGCCTCTAAATTTATAGGTACACTAGTGTGACTCACAGGCAAAAAAGTGCACCTGGTTGTCATAGCCTGTGTGAAGTCGCTACCAAAATCACTGTCAGAATTCGCAGGGATCGGGCGTGATCTCTGTGAACGCTGCAGATATGTGTTCTCTGATTGGTAAGTGTCAGCAATCTATTGATCCTGCACTTGGGTGGGCTGGGCTGGGCAGAGAGGCTAAACGCAGGTGCTAGCAGTTATCTGGGCCGATCCCGCTAACGCTGCGTTTTTTTAGAACACTAATCCAAGGGGAATGCTAATATAGATCTGATGAGATCACAGATGTTGATCTGATCAGATACTGTAATAGTATCTAACACCTACCTAATGTTTGTGTGTGCGTGTACCTAACTAACTGGCCCTACCTGGTGTTTACGCTGACCCTAACGCACTCTAAAACCTAACTGGGGTCAACACCGGGCGATCGCGGGTTAAAACCTATAAAAGGTATATAAAATAATATACGGTGATCACAGGGGGCAATCGAGGGGTTAAAAATGTTATTTGGTGGGCAAGTGGGGGTATTTACACCTACCTAGGCCTACTACTAATCTACCCTAACACTGATTGTGTCACATGCGTCACAAGTACAGCGATCGGTAAAAATCAGATCACTGCACTATATAACACTGTTACAGGGGGTGACAGAAGTGAAAGGGTTAACCGGGGGGGGGGGGGCGATCAAAGGGTTAAATGTGCCTATGTGTACTGGTGTCAGTGTGCTGTTGGTGCAACTCATGTTTTTAGATGTCTCTCTCTCCTCTCTGCAACGAAAAAGAAAGCAGAGAGGGGAGATTACATCACTTCCCCTGCCTGTGTTTACATTTCACAGGCAGGGGAAGGAATCCCATTCACCGGACAATCAACAGGAATAGACCAAAATCCATTGGTCAATTCCTGTTGACTGAACAGTCCTGCAACGAATGGGACCGCTGCGGCCGCGCTGGAGGCGCGCCCCTAGCTATGCCCGCGATCGCCGCCTATTTACGGCGATTCGTGGGACACGTTCACACTGCCACAGTAAATATACTGCGCGCAGTGTGGAACCGGATATACAACTTTTTTTTACACAGGTTAGTCAGTATAGGTGGGGAAAGGATAGTTAGGTTTAACCACTTGCCCTCCGGAAGATTTACCCCAGGCCAGTTTTTACTTTTTAGCAAGGAGTTACTTTAACTGATAATTGCTCGGTCATGCAACGCTGTACCCAAATTGAATTTATGTTTTTTTTTTCTACACAAATAGAGCTTTCTTTTGGTGGTATTTGATCGCCAGTAGGTTTTTTATTTTCTGTGCTATAAACGTAAAAAGACCGAAAATTAAAAAAAAAAACAATATTTTTTATTATCTGCTATTAAACATATCCAATAAAGGAAAGAAATATAATGTTTTTGTCAATTTAGGCCAATATGTAATCTGCTACATATTTTTGGTAAAAAAATCCCAATAAGTATTTATTGATTGGTTTACATGAAACCTATAGCGTCAACAAACTATGTTATATATACTGGAATTTTTACTTATTTTTTTTTTTTATATTAGTAATGGCGGTGATCAGCTACTTTTAGCAGGACTGTGATAGTATGGTGGGCAATCTGACTCTAACTGTGACTTTTGCAACTTTGTGGGAGCCAGTGACACTAATACAGTGATTGGTGCTAAAAATTTACTCTGTCACTGTTAGGACGAGTTTAACAACTAGGGCAATCAAGGTTAAATATGTGCATAACAGTATTTGGTGCATTCACTGTGTGCTGTTTTTACTAAGGGATGTGCGGGTTTAATTCCCTGCTTTGCAGGGAAATAAAATCCGACACATCCCTGCTGACAGGACAGAGCTCTGTATTGTTTATATTCATTCCTGTCATTCTCTTCACCAATAAGCGGGATCCGCAGATTGGCATGTGCTGTGGCCACTCACAGCACAGCTGGCGTGACTACCATGTATGCCCCCTACCCGGAAGTGCTGGATCAGGTATTAGATACGTGATTCAGCACAGGAGAGCTGCTCTTCTGCCATACTTCTACACAAGGCAGTTGACAAGTCGTTAAGCTGGAATTCTACTATAGGTTATGCTTCTGTTTAGGCTGACTACACAATATCACCTAGACTATGCTGAAGACAGTATTGTCAGCTCTGCTTGCTGGATTACAGAACTCTGTCTATCCCCCATCCCTCTTTGTCACACTCTAAATAAATACATGGATTTCTTTCCCAGAAAAAAACATTGCTGCCTTGACTTCAAATTGCCTGCCCACACACTTCATGTAGAGAAAGTTCTCCTGCGTATTGTATTTCTGGAGAGTCCCTATGTCGAAAGGAACTATGCTTGCAGCAGCTGACTCTGCAAGAATTTTACATGATGATGGTGATGATGTTACAGAAGGTAATAAAAATTGTTTTTCACTACCAAAACAAATTAAAAGAACAAAACAGTGCTGGGACGTACTTTAGAGGGGTAGAAAGAAGTTTGGGCTTAAATATGGTGATACAATTTAAGCCAGCCCATTCATTTTGAATAGCTATTGAATAGCTATTGCAAAAGAGGGACACATGGGAAAGGGGCTGCACACCCTGAATATGCTAGATTGGGACAGTTCCCCCATGGGGTTTTTTAGCAGGTTACAAATAATTGATAACAAGTAGAGTTGAGCGAACCCGAACTGTAAAGTTCGGGTCCATACCAAACTTTTGGGTGTCTGGGACCCGCACCTGAACCCGGACTTTTCAAAAAAAGTCCGGGTTCGGGTCTGGGATTCTGGTATTTTACTACACATGTTAAAAAGCTGCCAAGGGCAGCCAATCAACAAGTGTTTCACTGGTTTTCCCTAGAAGCCATCACAGCCATGCCTACTAATGGCATGGCTGTGATTGGCCAGTGCATCATGTGACCCAGCCTCTATATGGGGCTGGAGTCACCGTGCTGCATGTCATATGCTCTCAGGATAGTTTAGGGAAAGGATGCTGCTGGCTCTGTGAGGGACAGATTGCAGATATTATAGAACATCTCATCCTGCATTACTGAACAATCTGATTGTGGACTAGGGAGAGATACTAGTACTGCTGCTTTGAGGGAGGGAGAGATACTAGTACTGGTGCTTTGAGACAGGGAGAGATACTAGTACTGGTGCTTTGAGAGACAGATTGAACACCTCATCCTGCTGCACAGAATGATCTGATTGTGGACTAGGGAGAGATACTAGTACTGCTGCTTTGAGAGAGGGAGAGATACTAGTACTGGTGCTTTGAGGGAGGGAGAGATACTAGTACTGGTGCTTTGAGGGAGGGAGAGATACTAGTACTGGTGCTTTGAGGGAGGGAGAGGGAGGGAGTTTCGTGGTCATGATCATAGAGAGGGAGGGAGTTTC
>BLSH010127935.1:64871-102854 GCA_018402905.1 Glandirana rugosa | reverse complement strand
TTTTGCTTTGTAAAGAGCGCAGATGATCTCTCTTGATCTGGATGGGGAGGGCTCTGAATAGATATAATACTCTAGGAAGTAGGGTCATTTTAACAGTGTTAATTCATCCAAACCATGTTAGCTTATGCTTTGCCCATTCCTTAAGATATTGTTCCAATTTACAGAACATGGGGGGGTAATTCAGGTCATAGAGGCTTTCAAACCTGGGGGGCAAAGAAATGCCCAAGTATTTAATGTGAGAATTATTCCAGGAAAATGTAAATGCTTCCTTTAGTGAAGCAATAGACTCTTGTGGAAGAGAAACATTCAGGGCTTCTGACTTTTCATAGTTCACTTGAAGACCAGATAGGCGGGAAAAGGACTCTAGGGTCTGGCAGAGATTGGGAAGTGACGTGAGTGGAGAGGTGATGAACAGTAACATGTCATCCGCAAACAGTCCACATTTGTGGATTTGAGTTCCACAAGTGACCCCTTTAATGTTACGATTTTCTCTAATCGCAATCGCGAGAGTTTCAATGGCTATCGCAAAAATTAGAGATGACAGTGGACAACCCTGTCTAGTGCCCCTCTCTATTTTACCAAGAAAGCGCTCCCCAAACCCCAAATGTTCTAGCAGCTGAAAAATATATGGCCAGGTGACCGAATGGAATGCCTTGTGTATGTCTAAGGAGAGAAGCATCCCCTGCTGAGCTGGACCCCCCGTCCAATTAGATTGAAGTATGGAAATTATATCTATAGCTCTCCTGGTCTGGTTGGGGCCCTGCCTGCCTGGGATGAAACCCACCTGATCCTTATGGACATAATTGTTTATGAATAAAGCTAGCCGGTTCGCTAAAACTTTCGTTAAAATTTTGAGGTCGTTATTGATGAGGGAGATGGGCCTGTAGTTTGACACTTCTTCCGGGTTCTTATCAGGTTTAGGTATTACAGAGATAAACGCTGTATTTAAGTCAGAGTTTATTGGGGTTCCTGTAATTTTGGAATTAAAAAACGTTGTCATATGTGGAGTCAATGTTGTAACGAACGTTTTATAGTAAGGAGCAGATAGGCCGTCTGGGCCCGGGGCAGATCTATTTCTCAGTTGTTTGATAACATCCCCGATCTCCCTTTCTGTGAAAGTGCTGTCCAAAGATGCCCTATGCTCGTTAGAGAGTTTAGGGATTGGGAGGGAGTCTAAGAATTGGGAGATATCACCTTTACGGGTGGAGGGGGGGAGCTATAGAGTTTGGTATAGAAGTCCCGAAGGCTTGGAGGATCTTTTTAGGATTACTAGTGGTACCCTGGTTTTGGAACCTAACTTTAGGTAGCACATGAGTACGAGTGCGGGGGGTTAAGCGGGCGGCCAACATTGACCCCAGCTTATCTTTTTTGGAGTAAAATTTGGCGCCTATCCATCTGAGTTGTTTTTCGGCTTTGGTCGTGAGGGCGAGGTTCAATTGGGTTCTAATAGAGCCCAATTGATCAATAGAAACCAAGGATGGGTTGTTCTTGTGTTGGGTCTTGAGGGAATAATAAGCTTTTTCAAGCTGTGCAATTTCTGCTAAGTGCTCTTTTTTGGATCAATGTACCCCTTATTGATACCTTATGAGCAGCCCAGAGTGTTTCCGCCAAGACGTCAACTGTATCGTTTAACAAAAAGAAGTCTTTCAAGGCATTATCAATAGTTGTGACCATCACTGGATCATTGAGGAGAGACTCATTCAATCACCAGAAGGAGGCGCTGCGGCCTGGGGCGTCATATGTGAGAGACAAGGTGACTAAGGAGTGATCTGAGACAGGGGTGTCCACAATTTGGGAGTTGACCACACTAGGGAGTTTGTGGGTTGGAATTAGAATGTGATCTATCAATGTGAGTAGGTAAGATGTGGAGCCGAGAAGTGGGTGAAATCCCTTTTTGTGGGATGTACGTCCCGCCAGACATCTGCCAGACCCTGAGAGTTAAGGATTCGGGCAATCCTAAGACTAACTCTTGTGGGGCAAATTAGACGTGATTTCAGAGGGTTTGATTTATCTAGACCCTGATCAAGAGCAGCGTTTGAGTCCCCCCCAAATATAGGGGTTCCCTCTAAAAGGGGTTCCAGAGACCGGAACATAGCTTGGAAAAAATCTGCTTGGCCTTTATTAGGGGCGTAGTAGGAAATGAAAGAATAGAGATGGCCATCCATCCAACCTTTTACTAGGATAAATCTGCCCCCGGGTCCTTGTATTCGCCCTTCAATAGAAAGTTGCACCGTTTGGAAAATAGAATAGCGACGCCCTTGGTCTTGTTAACAGTACCCGCCAGGTGGAAGAGTGGGAAATGTTGGTGGAGAAATTTTGGGGTGAAGGAATGGGGAAAGTGTGTTTCCTGTACAAGAACTACATCTAAATGTTGGGATTTATAAAAGTTGAAGACTTTTCGGCGTTTGACAGGGGGGTTGAGACCCTGAGCGTTGTCTGTGGCAATTTTAAGGGTGGAGCGAATAGTGTCAGCCATGGAGCAGTAAGGAATCAAAGCTGAGAATCCAAGCGTCACTTACCTTATGAGGCTGTATGGTAGAGTCCCCAATTGCAAGGAAGAAACACCGCTCACTTCGAAGAGCCACTGGAGGAGGATAAAAAGAGACAGCGCGTTAGCTTCCCCCTAAACCTGGAAAAAGAAATGAAAGGAAGAAAGAAAAAGAATATGAGTAAAGGAGAAAAAACAAACAAAACAAGGAGGAAAGATGCGTGAGGAAGCATCTTTTAGTCTTGTATGAACCACGGGGAATGGGAAACCTCCCCGGGGTCATACACTGTAGATGTCTGAAGCAAAGTTCAGATGTCCTCCGCCCCAGAGACTGAGGTGTCTGAGGGGGAGGAGGAGGCACATGTGTAGCACCCGGCAGCCCAAAGTCCACTCCCTAACGGGACTGTAGAAATAAAAAGCTTGATACCAACGCTTTCTTCGACTGAGGAAATAAAGGAGCAGCAGCATATTGTTGTTAGGCATGAAGACATATTAATAAATAGTGGGGTGTCCCCCCCTGGCACCTCCTCGGGGAGCCAGGTGGGGGAGACTCCTGTCTAGCGACAGGGTGCCTCAGATAACATGCTTCCCTCATAGGGAGAACCCCATTTCGGGAATATTTGCTAGTTTAGGATCCCGCCCCCTGTTTGAGGATTCTAAAAAGGGGAAGTGTGTCTCAGTCCCAGGTGGGACTGCACAGGCCCCGCTACCCCTAGAGGAGGCCCCCCCACCCCCGGGCACCCCTCACGGGGGGCCAGAGAGGGGAGGCCCCTCCAGATGCCAGCCGGGTGATTAAAAGTGAGACATTGGAGATATCCCCTAAGTGAGGGCTCGGGGGCATTGGAAATATACCCCTCCCATGCGAGGATTCGAGAGCCTCTAACCCTTGGGGGAAACTGAACGATTGGCATAATCTCCGGTAGTCTCCATCAAAAATACTACATTTCAAACTATAAATCAAACATTATAAAGGCGTAGAAACAACATAAGGGAAGTCTGCATGAGAGGTTAAGTGAGGCTCGGAGGCCTCTTGTCTGTTCTACCGAACCGGGGAGACCCCCTATCATGGAGACAGTCTCAAAAAGATCTGGATCCAGAGTCCCAAAGGCATAGTCAGGTTAAGGCGTTCTCTTTGGATTTCTTGGACTTGGATTTATTCCAAAGTGGGGTTAACGGGCTGGCCGGAGGGGGTCTTTTGGTCGAGCTTTGGTTACCGCTTGTGATGTCCATGTCCGCTTCTTGCGAGATCAGTTGCAGCTGTAGCAGGATTTTCTCTCCTTCCAGGAGAGAGGAGAAGGCATAGTATTTAGATTGATACTGAAATTTCACTGCAAAGGGGAAAGTCCACCAATATTTAATGTCTTTTGAGGCCAGGACTGTGAGGAATGGTTTTAAGGCTTTCCTGCATTGAATGGTGACTTTAGAAAGATCTGTATATATCTGAATGGAATGACCTTGGAAAGACAGTTGGTTGACACTTCTAGATTGTTTCATGACAGCTTCCTTCACTGCAAAAAAATGGGGTTTGGTCACAATGTCCCTAGGGGTACCGTCTTTCCTGGGGTGACCTAAAGTCCTGTGGACCCTGTCCAGTTCTAGGCGCTGTGATGGAATATTTGGTATCACATTTTTAATGATCTCTTGGGCTACTTGAGAAGGATCAGTAAAAGTTTCAGGGACCCCTCTTATCCGAAAGTTATAACGTCGGGTACGATTTTCCAAAACGTCAATTCTTGAGATGGCAGCATCTAAACGCTCCTGCAGTAGCTGTATATGATCAGAATTTTGGTTAGTACGGGAAACTGTTAGGTCCAGTTTATTTTCAATGGCTTCCATGCGCATCCCCAAATTCTGAAAGATTGCATTCATTTCCACCATTATTTTGGTGGATGTTGTGGTCAGGCTTTTGTCTAGCAGATCTGCTAGCTTCTGGTATAGGTCTCCTGGGGGAATGGAGAGTCTTGAATGGGGGTGTTGGGGATAGATATTTCTTGATAAGGAGACCGCGGTAGGCCCGAAGTGGAGCCCGCGATGTTTCCCAGTTCTCTGCCCAGGAGGGACTCCGTGGAAGTTGGGGATGGGCTGAGAGGTTTCTCTGGGGCTGGGGAGTGTAAGTCAGTGATGCTGTAAGTCAATGATGCTGGGGCGATGACTTGCCTTCCTTCAGCTGTGCCTTCAGGGCCTTGTGTCCGCCTCGTGGTAGCGGCGGCCATCTTGTTACATCCGGCCGGCTCCGCTGACCCAAATTCCGGGCCGAGGTCTCTCTGAACGGGGCCTCTGGACATATGCTGGTATTCCAGGCATGCTCAGGGGTTCCGTCCAGCTCGTTAGGAGCGGGGGGAGGGCACTGCTGCGCGCTGTAGGCTCCGGGCTGCTCGGGTGCTGCGGAGGTCTCAGCTCAGGCAGCCATCTTGGACCACTCGCGCATGCGCACTCTTGAAGATGATTTTAAAACACTAATGTGACTTCCCTGCAGCTGATATAAGGGTTTTCCACACAATTTGAAGATGATTTTAAAACACTAATATGGCTTTTCTGCGGCTGATATAAGGGTTTTCCACACAATGTGAAGGTGATTTTAAAACACTAATATGGCTTCCCTGCGGCTGATATAAGGGTTTTCCACACAATTTGAAGATGATTTTAAAACACTAATATGGCTTCCCTGCGGCTGATATAAGGGTTTTCCACACAATTTGAAGATGATTTTAAAACACTGATATGGCTCCCTGCGGCTGATATAGGGGTTTCCCACACAATTTGAAGATGATTTTAGAACACTGATCTTTCCCTTAAAGCAACAGCTGGAGGCTTTCCCTGTACAACTTGGAGATGATTTTAGAATCTAAAATCATCTCCTAGTTCTATAAGGAGAGGTTCCTACTGTTGCTTAAAGGGACAGATTATTGTTTCTTGCACAAAATAAAAAAGTGCATCTACAATGCTGGTTTAAAAAACAAACAAAAAATTCCAAAAATAAAAAAAACAGTGTTGCTACCTCCTCCTCCTCCACCGCCACTTTCACCGCCACCTCAACCTCTAACTCCACATCCACCTCCATTTTTGATTTTTTTATGTGATTTTAGGTTAAAAATTATTTTAAGTTATTTCCCTATCCCCATTTCTTTGTAGGGCACTTGTCCGACCCTTACCCCCATTTCCTTCCTTTTGCAGACCTCTAGGACTTTCCAGGACTTTGTTACAGCCATTTTTGTGCCTAAAAGTTCCGGCCCCCATTGATTTCAATGGGGTTGGGGGTCCGTGTCAAAGTTCGGGTCCAGTCCGGACCCGAACCCGGACTTTGTCCCGAAGTTCGGCCGAACCAGCAGAACCCGAACTTCCAGAGGTTCAATCAACTCTAATAACAAGTTTATGCGGAATTCATTCTTTTTACTGTACAAAAAAGTATGGGTTAAAAAAGCTTTGTGCCAATTACTAAAATATAATCTCTGGTTTACATGTTCAAGATACATAAAAACATGATGGTTATTGCACACTACTAGATTTAGGCGTTAGAAGTATGTTTTTCAACGCACTATACTCGAACGTGTTTCAACCTATATTGTAATGGTCTTCCTCAGGGGATAGTTTGTATCTGTAGTTGTGCCTCAAAAAAGAAAGAGTTCACAATCAATACATGCATTTAGATTAACATTATGAGTATATGTACATGTTTATTCTACTTTTATTTTCATTATAAATTAGAAAGTGCATATTTACCACTGTTGTGTATGTAAGAGACTATGCTGCCAGAGCTTCTGCATCCAGTGGTCCTGAGTCCTCTGCGGTCCGTCCTCCCCTCCAGGGGTGACAGTTGGCTCTAAGAGACTTACAAGACTTCACTCGTTTCATTTTGAATAGCTTGGCAACACAGTTGAGTTTTGAATGAGCTGGCAGCACACTTTTATTGCATCTGTGAGTTATGGTGTGCTGAAATGCACTTGCATTAAGGTGCACTGGCAGGGTGCTTTGGAGTGTGACTCAAAATGAATGGCACTTAAATGCACTGCACTGTACAAAGGTGTTACCACAATGCACAGATGTAAATCTGCCCTTAGAGGACTTTTTATAGGAAGGTCATCTAAACGTTATGTTTGGCCCCATTTTCCTTGTTTTTGGTGTTTTGAAATTCCTTTTCAAAATCTGAACACAATATTGCAATTCCTTCTTTTGTCAAACATAATGCTGTTTTATTAGTCAACTACAAATACACTAATTTGGGAAGGAACTGCATTTAGCTCAAGGACATACATTTGAAAAATTTACCAACAGTATAAATTAAAATAAGAATGTAAAAAAAAAAAAAAGCTTACAACAAAAACACGTTCCTCCCATTCACTTTTTAATTGTACCACTATAAAAATAGAAACACAGATTATTTTCAGGAAAATGGCTATTTTTTTCAGTTGTTTCTTTTGTTGTTGAAACAGCAGCAGCTCTGTTTGTATTTACATTCAGTCATTTATTGCCCATTAAAGAAGTAAAGCTATGTTAATGCAAGGGAAAAAAATCAATGGTACTCAGATCAGTTGCTGTGGGGAAACAGAGCAGCAGCTGGTTTGCAAACAGAAAGCCCACACAGATCAATGAAATTACAAGCTAAATCTGCTGATGCTCACAAACTGCTCTAGCATTGTGATGCCTAACCTTCTCAAGTTCAAGATCTCCGACATAACAGCTTTCACTTCAGCGGAGAAAAAAAAAAGTATTGCATTAACTTGAAAGGAATCTCCAAAAAAAAAAAAAAAAGAAAACAAATAAGTGTGTGTGTGTGTGTGTGTGTGTGAGACACACATTTTTTATTGCTAAAATTATTTTCTATAATTCCACATCAGTGTTTATAGTAATTAGATTATTTATATATTGGCACACACAATATTCCAAATTATAAAGAAACATACTGCCTGGGGGGAAACCTACATGCATTGGTTAACCTGACTATATTCTTCTGACTTATCTCCCTACCAAAAAATGTTTACACTTTTTACATATATCTCTTTTTTTTACATTGTTTTAATGAATTTCCTGCTAAGATATTTATTATATCCTGAAAAATTACCCCAAAAAAATAATTTGTCACTTTAAAACAGAGTTACACCCATTTTTCCAGGGTATTTGCATCCACATGCCCATCCACATTATAATTCTAAATGGCTAAAGAATTTTTTTCAGTGTGTAAATAAAGTCATTTTGATGTGGCACTTCCGGTCCAGCCCGCCTAGGCGATGTCATCATAAGGCGATTCCCTGGGACTCCTGGGATATCGGTGCCGGCTATCCCAGGAGTCCATGGGAATCACCTAATACTGAAATCTTGAGTGCTTTACATACTGGAAATGACGCAATCAGAAGGAGTAAGGTGCCGTTTTCGAAAATTAGTATCTGCCGGGAGGAAGTACAGCCTCTCTGCTCAGGTCCACACCAGTGGCATTACTGTGCAGGTACAAGATCGGGAAGTGCATGCTGGGTAGCCAGCTGCACCGATTCCCAGAAATAAAGATAAGTGGGCTTCAGATGCCCACAACGGCGATGGACCCTGCCTGATTCCGAGATCAAGTTAGATTTTACTCATTTTAACCAAACAAGAAGGAACACATTAGTGTCATTATCCAAATCTTAAAGTAAAAGTTAGAACAATAACGGGGGAGCATTTAAAAAAAAAAACTTGGGGGATTGGAACTCTGCTTTAATTGCTTATAATATATTTTTAACTTTTAACTTTTTTACATTAATTTAACTTGTTACACGTATTTTTTTATGCGTATGTATGTTTTTCTTTAATAGACTGCGTCTATCACAAGTACATTCCCTGTGAGAGGTGCAATGATAGTTTAGCTTCCTGGCACTGGCTTGTTTGTAAAAAATGTCATGTGATCATTGCATGGTTAATAAACACAATGATTAGTTTCCTATCTGACATCAACTGCTATAAGTACAGCACTGCAACAGATCTAGTGGCCATCATAGGTGTAAGGTGCTAGTTCTGCAACAGAATTTTTAAAACTATATCCACAGCCCAGTGCGCTATTCTGTAGAGTGTTTTATAATACATGGCAGGATATGGACCAAGAGAAACTTTAAAACAAAAAGGTTAGTGAGTAGAAACATCAGAGTATAGGTTAAGAGTATTGAATCAGAACGGGTACCTAAAGTATGTATCAAAACCAGAATGTCAGTCATAGACAGGACAAAAGGTACAAACAGATACGGAGATGACAGGGCAGATACAACTATTACTATGTTGACAGCAAATTGCAAATGATCACTGTGAGAGGCAACAAGAGTGTCTGGTGTTCACTAGAACCTCTAGTGCTGAGGTTGATGACCTAGCCACGGCTCAAACAAGGCGAGTGTGCAAGCTCACAAGGCAAATATACAAAGTAGCAAGGTAGCACACTAGGCAGTTAGATGCAAGATTTAATATGCAAGGTAACATAGCAGGAAGTTAGTACTCATTTCAGAGGCCCAGTAACACAAGGAAAGCCATAAATAAACAAAAAAAAATGGGCTTGATTGTCAAAAATGAAGAGCCCACAGAATGGGTAGTACAGTATTAGTGTTAATATTCAGAAAACTACAAACATGCTAGTAGTGAATTTGCTTGGTGCACAGAGACTGAACTTAGTTTGTAAAGTTGCAGCACTATTAAATGCATATACTGGAAGACATAATAGCAAGTGGGCCATTGCAAAATATTTCAGTGTTCTGAAGGTGAAGGGAGAATACTGGGAAATAAAGCTAAACAAGCACAGCTCTGCGCTCCATTATGCCACAAGCCAGGTACAATTTTGCTATCTGCCTTTTATCTATTAAACTGCACTAGAAAATGTTCCACTGGAGAGTAGATCAAGTTTATGCAGCACTTAAAGCGGTTGTATACCCCTTTTTATAATGTTTACCTACAGGTAAGCCTATAATAAGGCTTATCTATAGGTAAAATTAATATCTCCTAAACCTGTACGTTTTAGGAGATATTCTCCCTGCAAGGAGGCGCTGACACCACAGCACAAGCGCCTTAAAGTCCCGGCGAAGCCGGAAAGTCTCGGCGCCGTGAACCCGGAAGGATTCCCAAAGAGAAAATGTCAGCTCCCTCTGCGGGGACCAAGCCGCCCGGTTGGATCTTCAATCTGAGGTAAGTATTTCATAATGAGCTAGTATGTGGTGCATACTAGCTCATTATGCCTTTGCCTTACAGGTTTATTTATTTATTTTTTACACTATGAGTATACAACCACTTTAAAGGGGTAGCCCCTTATGTGTATGATCTGTTCATGTTTGGCAGCATTACTAAAGAACATGACCCAAATAATTAGATTCAAAATACTAACAACAATCTACAAAGCCATCCACAACTTGGCCCCCAGCTACATCACTAACTTAGTCTCAAAATACCAACCTACATGTTTGCTTCGTTCCTCCCAAGACCTCCTGCTCTCTAGCTCCCTCATCACCTCTTCCCATGCACTCCTCAAGGACTTTTCCAGAGCCTCACCTATCCTATGGAACTTCCTACCCCAATCTATCCAAGTATCTTTTACTTTGTTTGTTTTTAGACAATCCCTGAAAACCCTCCTACCCACCTATTCTGCCCCTACCTGTACTTTTATTTTCTCCATCAGATCATCACTTGACCTTCCCTCCTAGACTGTAGACTCTAACAAGAAGGGCACTCTGATTCCTCCTGTATTGAATTGTATTGTAACTGTACTGTCTGCCGTCATGTTGTAAAGTGCTGCGTAAACTGTTGGCGCTATAAAAATCCTGTATAATAATAATAATATTCAGTTCAATGCAGAAAAAACATGCTAGCATTAAGGGAATGTTGCCACTACAATGCTGATGACTGGAGATGAGTAAAGTTAAGTTGTTCAGTTTGGGCAAAATAAGTAAAAAGCTTTTGACTTTTAATAAAAGGACACTTACCTGTCCAGGGATCCAGCGCCATCTTCACCCGGGCTAGTTCTTCACTGGCCTTTAGGTTTCCAGTGTCGGCATCCTAACTGTGGGCAGATAGCTGTGCTACTTTCAGCTTCACAGCTGGCTGCCCACTGTGCATGCACAAACCGCACTGTTCTTTGTGAATGGTCCTGCAGTCTTCAGTCTTCTGGGACATGTGATGTGTCCCAGAAGACTGTGGGGTGGGAGGAGAACTTTAAAACTAGGTAACCCCCGACCCCCAAAAATGACATGCCAAATATTGGAGAGGAGGGGGGGACTTAAAGTGGAACTTTCCCCTTTTAGGTGAAATTCCACTTTAAGGGTAATGCTAGACGAGGACTTTTTCTGCTTGATGTGATATGGCATAGTTATTCATATAGCCCTAAACTAAATGCTGCTATAGAAATATTCAGCTCAGTGCAATGTCTGTTGACCAAAACAGGAAAAACATTTATTTAATGTGCATTTAAAACTTTTTTAATTTTACCATTTTTAATGTATCTTATCTGAATGGCATTTAATCAGAAATGTTCCTAGTGTGGTTTTTCTTTACAGAAGGAAATGAATTCATGGAATCCTCTTATACCCCTGAGATAAAATTGTTAATGGCTTCTCACCAGGTACATTGATTTTCATGTAGCATTAGTCATTTCCCCAATCAATGGTGTGTCCAGATGGTAATTCCAGATGGTTAGAAATTAATAGGTGATGCATTTATGGTGTTTTTGTGGCAGGGTGAAGACCTGGATGAATAGACAATGTGGTAATTTTCATTGACTTGTGATATTGTAGAATTGCTGTGATTTCCTACCAACCATGCTCTAAATTAAAAACAATGAACTCCTCTGGGATTAAACCCAACACTAGTGGTATAGCTGCTGCGGTTATGTAATGCCATGGCAAAATTCAATTAGTTAACAGGATATTCAGTTAAACATTGGAATAAAAGAGAATGAAGATTCTTCCTAAGATGAGTTTCTCATTTTTTTTATAAATATTAAATAGACTAGATATAATTAACATATCTGTTTAATGCTAAGTGTACACTTTCCTAGCAAAAAGCAACTATGAACCAAGTTTGTGAAATGTGTGATTATTATACATATTTACATAGAAAAATTGTGATTGATCTGTTTTAGTATTCATTTATTTCAGACAGACATACTAATGTAGGTGTTTTTCAGTATTTCTATAGATGAGTATTTCTAATGCATTACAAGCTGAAAAATATATTCATTCTGTGGAAGATACCTGTGCTGACATACAATATTTAGGATACTGTTTTCACAAAGCAATTGTAATTACGTCCCAAAATTAAGCAGCATTTCACCTTTAGTGCCGGGTTCACACAGGGGCAACTTGTCAGACGACCTAGTCACCTGACAAGTCGTGCTCCATGCAGTGCAATGGAACCATTCTAATAAGAGCGACTCAAGTTGCTCCGACTTAGAAAAAGGTTCCTGTACTACTTTGGGGCGACCTCAGGGCGAATTGCATTGATGTCTATACAGAAGTCGTTTACAAGCCCCGCTGAAGTCACTCTGTACGGGGTGGCTTCAAAGTTGGATGAGAATTGGGAGACTTTGAAAGCGTCCCTGTGTGAACTGGCTCTTAGACTGACATTGACGTTCTTATATAAACCATACATTAATTTTCTATTGATATAAATCAGTTGGCAATTTTACAAACTTAGCTACATTTCCTTACCACAAATCACTAAAGGTTACTTGTTGACAGGTAATATTGTTGAGCACCGTCTTTTGCATTTGAAAAACCTCTGTTCAAACACATGCGTTCAAACGTAAATACAGCAAAGGGCTACATTTGACCTACTTTAGTTTCAATGCAAAAGCATCTTAATAGGACATGCAAAGCAAAGCAGGTCAAACACAACCCAAAAACTTTCATGTACATTCCACACAACACCACTGAAGAAAATGGGAATCTGTAGACTAGTGTTTGATGTGTGTTTCAAATGCAAGAAACCAGTAACCCTCTGTGTGAACCTAATCCAATTCCCTAGCAATTTCAGGCACTTTCAACCAGCCTTCAATAGCAACATAAGGGATCAAAGCAACGTGCCACAAACACTTTCGATAATTTCACAGTGTTTCTAGTGACTGGTGGGGTAAGATGCATAAACCTGTTTTTTGTTTTTGCAATGAAAAGCTGATTGAGAGTGGGTGAAATTGCTTCAAACATTATCACAGGTGTTAAAATTAAAAATAATTGTAAAATTCCACTGCGCTCTCAAAGTGGTAAAACTCTACACCCAGTGTATAATGCTATCAATGCTGCTACTTCATACTCAAAATATAACTACAAAAGTGAAAAATCATAAGTTACAAACCAATAGCATTCCACAGTAGTGCAAATATAACACAGAATAAACAAAAAAAACTCAATATATATAAACTCAGTCATTTAAATGAAAGCCCATAAAAAGTGTCATAAAATGAGTGCTTTGTTTCTTCTTATTTAAGATGATGCACCATAAATGCATCACCATAGTGAAAAGTGTATATCCCACTCCCTTCAGAGTAATTCTCACCAGACCAAATTGCCATTCATTGGCATGACTGACAATAGCGCTTAATGCTGTTCAATTCTACTTCGGAAATTCAAAAACAACCTCCAAATCTTTCATCCAATTCTCATTACAGCAAACATATGCAGAAGAAAAGAGTAAAATGCCTCCAATAATGTAATGCCTCAAATCCCAAGCTTTTTTATTTAAAATAAATTCACTCACATTTAAAACTATATTCACCGATAACATAAAAATTATGTCAGGTAACTCTCTTGCACAGGTCTCACCACCTCATGCTGATAAAGATAGCCACAACGTCTCTGTCACATTCAGTTGTCACATAACCACGCCCGCCACGTATTGTCATATCTGACTTTCTTCATAGGGGGTGCTTGTGATTTGCGGTGTTACACTATAGGGGGCATTTTTCTCATTTTCTTCTGCATATGTTTCCTGTAATGACAGTTGAATAAAAGATTTGGAAATTATGCTTGAATTTCCCAAAGGTAGTTGAACAGCAGTAACCACTTCAATACAGGGTACTTTTACCCCCTTCCTGCCCAGGCCAATTTTCAGCTTTCAGTGCTGTTGCATTTTGAATGACAATTGCACAGTCATGTTACACTGTACCCAAATAGAATTTTAATTATTTTTTTCCCACAAATAGAGCTTTCTTTTGGTGGTGTTTGGCCACCACTGGGGTTTTTATTTTTTTGCGCTCCAAATAAAAAAAGACAGAAAAAGTTGAAATCTGCGTTTCTGTTACAAAACTTTGTAAATAAGTAAGTTTTCTCCTTCACTGATGATTACTGATGAGGCTGCACTGACAGACACTGATCAGGCAGTACTAATTGGCACTGATGGACACTGATGATGAGTCACTTATGTGCAGCACTGATGGGCACTGATAGGTGGCACTGATAAGCATCACTAATGGGCACTGATAGGTGGCACTGATGGGCACTCATAGGTGGTACTAATGGGCACTCATAGGTGGCACTGATAGGTGGCACTGGTGGGCACTTATAAGCGGCACTAATAGGCACTTATGGTTGGCATTTATGGGCACTGATGGGAAGCACTGATAGCTGGCACTGATAGGCAGCCCTGATCAAGAGGCACTTGCAGGCATCAGTGATGGGCACAGAGTGCAATCCTAATGGGCACTGATTGGCAATGATTGGCAGACCTGGTGGTCTCCAGTGGGCATCTCTGGGGGTCTCCAGTGAGCATCCTCGATGGGTCTGCACTGATAATCAATGCACTGATTATTAGCGCAGACCCCAACTGTCAGGAGAGCAGCCGATCGGCTCTCATCTACTTGTGCCTGTCAGTGTGAGTAGAGGAAAAGCCCATAAATGGCTCTTCCTGGTTTCTGTGTGATCATCTGTGATTGGACACAGCTGATCACATAGTAAAGAACCTACATCATCGGTTCTTTACTGGGATCGGTGATGCGGTGTGTCAGACTGACACACCACACCAACGATCGCCGAGCTGCGTACCCCCACGGGCACGCGCTAACAGTCATATGACATCCTGTCATTCTGCTATATGGCGAGCGGGAAGTGGTTAAGCGCCTTTTGCCCGTCATGAGAATGAACAGCAATTAGGTCCAGGGAGTGTTACTCTGGCGGGAGTGGGATATACACTTTTCACTTTGGGGTGGATTTATGGTGCATCATCTTCAATAAGAAGAAACAAAGCACTCATTTTATGACACTTTTATGGACTTTTATTATCACAGGAGTGGTCAACAAAATTTGTTGCTTGACATCACAAGTTCAATTAAACTAGTACAAAATCCTAGGTGTATTATTCAATTTGGGTTTTGGAATAGAGGAGGGGATAACAACACAAGAGCTGCCATTTATCATCTTTTATTTTATATTTTCTAGAGAAAAAAATGTATTATAGGCAAGCACCTTATCTACCAAAGGAGTATATTTAAGAGACTATATAATAGCATTTATTGACCTTTGGGTCATTTATGAAAAGGTACCCATTTTGGAACTGTGAAACTGCGCTTTGAAATTAAAGGATGCACTTAATTAAATATAGCTTATTTAAGAATCTTCATATAAACACACAAAAAAATCTTACCTTATTTTGACAAGTATGTTTTCAAGCAGACGATGGTAATTCACAGTTTAAAATCAGTACTATCATATCTATCACATTTAGATGCATTTAATAAGAGTAGGTTAAAGTTCTACAATGTGTCAGGTGATTTTATTTCTTATAAATGCAATTAAGGATACCTGCTCATGCCAACAGAATGAGAAATGTACAGGAAATGTATAGGAAAGACACCCCACATCTATGCATAATCTGAAACAGTATTGTAAACATGAATAGCCCAAAACAACTGAACAGTATCTGGTAGGAAGTCTGCTAGTTCTAGTTCTAGTTGTCTATGTCATCTTAAATCTATTGAAACTGGAAGCATGTAAATATCACTCTTGAAAATTTGCCACCTGCTATTTATTACTTAGCACTATGGTTCAGTCCACTAGTGTGATCATATGCCTGATCAACAGGAATTTGTCTGATTATGCTTTGGATAGAGGTATTCTGCCTCTTTTGTCTGACTGTTTTTGCCTTGGTTTATCTCTAGTGTATTACTTGGAGTGTGTTTGCATTGATCTTGTCTGTGCTTAATCTGATCATTGGCCTGTTACCTGTCTGAAACTTAGAAATTGAGTGTTGGTTGGACCTTGAAGAAGGGGACATACCCCGAAAGCTTGTCCTGAAAAATTGTATGTTAGTGCAAATAAAAAAAGTATCACGGACAGTACTCAATTTTCTCTGTTGCAATTACACTAAAATCACCTAAAACTTGGACATTATTCTCTGCACCTGACCTGGCAAGCATAAAGCTGGCCATAGACAGTTTGAATCTTAGCCGGCTCAGCAGGGACTAGCTGAGATTCAATCCATCTATGGGCAGGCTATCTGTACCCAAGTAGATCCATCAATCAACTTGAGTTCAGCATATCTGATTTTTCCTGTGATTATTGCCAGCAATTGCTAGCAATGATCACTGTGTGTACTTCCCACAGGGACAGCTCCCCTTGCCCCCTACCCCCAGGAAAACACAATAGCTCCACAGGAGGGATTCTTCCATCAACACTGACTGTGTTGATAAGGGAATCTAGCAATTTTATTTCCTGTGAAAGGAAGAAAGTTTCACAGTCTATGGTCGGCTTAAGTCTGCTGACTCTGCTTCTGTCTGCTATATGCTCACATCCTGAATGAGGACTTACACCTCTAAAACATCTGTCCTATATGCCTGTCCCTTAATATAATTCTTAATTGACCTGGGAGCCCCAGTGTAAATCTCAACTTTGCAAGAAAAATCTGTGCTTTATGATTATTGGACCTATCATGTGTCCAGTCATCTGAAGGTGCCTCTGCTTTATTTAGGTACCAGTTACAATACTTTTTCTATCAATGACTTGCATATCAGTGTATGTAGAAAAAAGTCCACAATAGTAGTTCTGCATCACCTCAACTGATTTATTGAATTGCTTGCAAAATCCACAAAAGTAATCCATTATATAGAACAGTTTTGAACCGTTCACGGTCCTTTCTCAAGTAAAGCAAGCATGAGAGTGAGACTGACATTCACATTTTGAAATGTTAATTAACCAATGACATATAACACCTGTGCACAAATTTTCTACCAATGTGTATAAAAGGACTGCTCACACTATGCAACATGAATGAAACTAACACAAAATGTTTATATAATAATACAACACATTGGAAACCTTGTATCTCAGTGTCTCCACCTTATTCTACTTCCACCGTGTAATCTGTAAAAAAAAACACATGGGAAAATTATTTAAAAAAATATAGGAACAAATCAAAATAAGCATTTAACCCTTTGGGTTGTATGGTGTCCAATTCTATTATCCATTTAACTTCCCTGCATTTCAACTGAATCTCTGCGTTACCACCCCTCCGCAATTTAAGAATGTGATTGATATTTATAAATCTGAGCTGTGAGATTGAATGTCTATGTGCAGCAAAATGTTTGGCAACAGGGAGCTCTCGTTGAGTGAGAACTTTTTTTGTAACCATCTATTCTTCATCCTCTGTGTTGTTTCCCCAATGTAATATAACCTACATGGGCATTTTAACAAATATACTACAAAGGAGCACTGACATGTATAATACCCCTTAATATCTATCTTTCTGCCGGTGTGAGGGTGTGTAAAAAACTAACCTTTTATCATACTAGAGCAATGAACCCAGGATAGGCATGGGAAAGATCCATTGCATTTAGGACCCAGAAATGTCAAAGGCTGCTTTTTAGGAAGGACTACATCTGCATTAACAATACTGTCCCATATGGATTTGCCTTTCCTGTAAGACTTCAAGGGTGGTTGTTGGAATTCTTACATTTCAGGGTAAATCCACTGTAACAGTTGCCAATGTTTTTTTTAGTAACATTATGTAACCTACCTGAAAATTGGTGGTTTTGTGACAAAAAAAAAAATGCGTGAGACACCCCTATATTACTTTTTACCTTCTAATAATACTGTTCTACTAGTATTTAAAATTCTAAAAAAAAAGCAAAAAAACGAATTACGCAATGTTTTTGAAATAATTCATTAATGTACACAAAAGTTTGTTTAACTGCATCCATAAATGCACTTGCTTAGAGTGTAATGACTTGCATATCAGTTTACGTAGGCTTGAAGTACTGAAAGGTTTTTTTTTTAATAAGCTTTTCCTATAATTTTTCTTTATTGTGTAAATGATGATAATGTTTTGTTATTTTATTCAATAAGGCTTTCTTTATTTTATGCCTTATTTTTACATACAGCTGTGAGCAGGGAAGCCCGCTGACAGCTGCTAAGTCATCCATTGTTAAGAACGTGGCGACTGGCTTCCCATCCTGCTCCTTAGCCACCAGCTCAAAGCGATAAATTACTGCATTAACTAATGTGGTAATTACCGCTAGATTGAACAAATTCTGCATTCGGTATTTCACTACAAATTCTTAGTGAATTGAACACTTGCACAATAGTTACCGCATGTATTTTACTGCATAAGATTAGCCGTTATTTAACTCTTAGTGAATCGGCTCCCTTGTCACTGAGTCTCTTCAAGAAAGTAAAGATTTAACACACTGTCCACAAAAAGGTGGGTATTCATTTTCTTCTCTACATGTATTTGGGTGCATTTAGCACTGTGTGGCCAACTCATAGACACTGAAGGAAACTTCAGTACTGAACCTTTAAAACAAAGAATGGAACCCCAATCACAAAATGAGTGTTCTAATTCAAGGTTTTGTTCTGCTTAAACAGTTCTGTATCTTTTTCATAGGTACCAATTCATTTTGGGGTTCAGAGAGTGCCCCCTTCATCAGGGCTTGCAGTATAGTGATGGATGTGTTTGTCAGGCTCATAAAATGTGTGGTGGAATGCTCCACATTAGATGGTTATGGTTGCTCACTGTGTTCCCCTGAGGAGATCTCTTCACTTGCTGTACCAAAGATGCAAATGAAAGTTTGAGGAAATCTCTACTACGTGAGGGGAATACTCCTCACTAAAACAGGTTTCGGCATTGAAAGATTTACCTCATCACTTGTTTTGGTGACAATAGTAATCAGGGAACACAGAGAGAGGCAATCTGCTTAGTATAGACACGTAGCAAAAAAAGTTTTATATGGACATGCAATTTAGGAGGAAGACTGATGTAGTAAATTGGATGCAGACAGATGGAAGAATGTCCTAAATATTCCCTCTTGCAGTCTTTTCCCTCTTCATACTGTACACTGTTAGTTTGCCACCACATGATGTGAAAAAATATGGGTTTTATTTGCTAAAACTAGAGAGTGAACAATATGGTACAGCTCTGCATAGAAACCAATCAGCTTCCAGTTTTTCTTTTGTCAAAATGTATTTGAACAAGCTGAAGTTAGAATCTGATTGGCTACCATGCACAGCTGCACCAGATTTTGCTCTCTCCAGTTTTAGGAGATCAACCCCTATATGTACACACAGCTAAGAACATATACAGGTAGGCTACTACATAAACAATTGCATATACATGATTTTGTTATCTATGGCCTGAAATCCTAACATGGGGAGTGAATTCTGATGCTGGATGATGCCTGACTTAATATGGCACTGACCATCTGGGGAGCATAGGGATAGTCACTGCCAGATGGAGTTGTGTGATCTATTAGAGAGTTATAAATACCCATATGTATTATACTCACGGACTACTTAAAAGGTAAGGATATGTTCAGTGTTCTTACCCTTAGGGGACCCTGATGCCAGTATCTCAATATCCCTATCAAGTCACGCACCATTCTTCACTCCATTGAAATCACCTCTGAGTTTCCTGTCTGTGTAGGCATAGAATGGATTTCCAATTGGAATTAAATTATATTGTGGTGTGAATGCACCTGAGAAGCAGGACCCAACAGTAATGATAGAAGAAAAGAGTATGTAGCGCTGAGCAGTTTTTGCACTTACGCTCTTGGCAGAGCAGAAATAGCCAAGTACACGACCATCAATTTTCTTGATCTAGCCATTCATTAAGAATATAATACATTATTAACCAAAACACACTATGGGACAGTTCCAGCGTATTCATCGGTACTATTATAAATAGGAGGCCTTTTCTATTCAGGCGAGTGTCCTTAACCACTTTAGCCCCGTAAGGATTTCACACTTTAGGACCAGAGCACTTTTTGCAATTCGGCACTGCGTCGCTTTAACTGACAATTGAGCAGTTGTGCGATGTTGTACCCAAACAAAATTTGTAAATACCGTGCTCATAACGTAAAAAAGCTGCAACAAAATAATAGTGCGATATTCCACCATAATCATAAATAACATAAAACGAAATTGTTGCGCTACAAACATATAGAAATATAAAGTGCATAAATAATTAAGTACAAGGGTCTCAAAGTCTACAGAGACCCAAATATAAAAAATGTGCGACACAGATTAAAGTGCATAAACATGTGCAAAAAGTGCATAAATTGTGCAAAAAGAAAAACATATATCAGCTTTCAGTTAGGAGCCGGCAAAAGTCACTTCATGAGATGAAGATAATAGTTCCAAATATCACCAAGGAGTAAGGAGGGGGGTGATAACCCAGTAGTGAAAGAATGGGAGCACCCGGGGTCCAAGAAGATTCCCTCTTGTTCTCCACCACCACTAGCCAAGCAGACACCTCCAGTGATAAGGGGGGTAAGTGAAGACTCTTACCAGAATTTGCAACCCACTATCGCTAGTAAGGGTCGAAAGCGCTAGCAGATATAACCCTCTGCAAGGTGTAGGTGATGGTAAACCAATACCCCTATGTCAGCAGGGCTCCGTGACAGGTAAGGTAACACAGCTCTCCTCAGCAGGACTCCGTATCAAGTAGAAGACCATAAGCTCAACAGGCTCCCAGGGTGCATGCCATATAAAAATATAGAGGCTACATAGCATAATAACGTAGGGATACTTTATTCATATTCAATAAAAAACAGAGTACTCACAAACTTCATATAAAACAATCGCGTAGATCAAGATAAGAACAGCCGGCAAAAATACACGAAAACCCGTCCTCGCGAGATCACATGAGGCGTCGTGACGTCAGCACGTAAGCTTCCCACAAATAGAGCTTTCTTTTGGTGGTATTTGATCTGCGTCATTTCTGATCACCGCTATAAACAAAAGATGAGCGACAATTTTGCAAAAAAAAAACAAATTTCTTACTTTTAGCTAAAATACAAATCCAAAAAAATAAATAAATAAAAAAAAAAATTTTCCATCGGTTTTTGCTGATTTATATTCTTCCTCATATTTTTGGTAAAAAAATCGCAATCTGTGTTTATTGATTGGCTTGTGCAAAAATTGCCATGTTTACGGATAATGAGAATTAATTTCTGGGGTTTTTATTGTTTTTTTTATTTTTTACTAGTAATGGCGGTGATCTGCAATTTTTAGCGGTACTGCGATATTGCAGTGGACATGTCGGACCATTTTGACACTTTTTTGGGACCATTCGCATTTATACAGCAATCAGTGCTATAAAAATGCACTGATTACTGTGTAAATACCATTGGCAGTGAAGGGGTTAACCCGGAGGGGGCGCTCTAAGGGTTAACTGTGTTCCCTGGGAGTGTTCTAACTGTGTGTGGGCTGACCTGGCTGGGGGAAGGGATTGATCACGACTTCCATATAGAGGAAGCCTGTGATCACAGCCCTTCCCCTCTAACAGAACGGAGATCCGTGTTTACTTACACAAACCTCCGTTCTTTTACTGCGGGGGGGCCATCGCGGGTAGCCGGCGGTGATCGAGTCTGCCCTACCCACTCCCCGCCCCCCGACACAGTGAGCGCGCGAGCATGCTTCCAGCGGCGTGCACACGCTCATCATACTAGTTATCACCGCCGCCGTCCTGTGATGCCGTCTCGCGATAGAGCCACCTTGCCGCCATCACGCTGCAGTGGGCGGTTGGCAAGTGGTTAAAGAAAGGTTCCCTCTGAAAGGTTATTCCTGAGAGGCTTTAGAACAAGATTTTCAGAAAGTTTTGGAACTTGATAGCAATCCTTTTTTGACCCCTAGAGATAAAAGTATAAGAATAAACAATAAACAAGAATGGGTTTTCTTCAATACCATTTTGACCAAACATTGTTGGGTTAGGAAGATCTTAGGAAAACACTAGAATATTTTGAAAGAGGACAGAATTTTGGGCCCACACCTCCTCTTTCACCTCAAATGTTACATCTAAGCAATTTGCCATTTGTGGTTTTATAACATGTTGTACCAAAGGGGTAGTTTACCTTTTACATGGGTCTCAGTATGTGGGGAGGACCACAGGGTCACTTAATGTTCAAATTGGTGAACACTTGACAATAAAAAAAAGCTTTGCAGGTCATAACCTTTCAAAACATTTTGCTCAGTACCATGGTAGGGATCCTTCTTCTTTGCAGATTATAGTAATTGAGAAGTACAATCCACATTGGAGGGGTAGTGACCTGAAAAGACAGATTACTTGCCGTGAAACACTGTGGATTTTTTACCTCAAAACATCAACCTATCAATCTCAATGTGGAGTGGGATGTCAATTAATTTATCAATAATAGTTAGATATCAGTATTAGGAAACACCTCAACTTTACTCATAAGATATAAGCCTACATTCATCCCTTTGCCCTCATGTTTGCAAGCAAACATTTTTTTTATCTTGAATATTTTTGATCCTGCATATTTAAGTATGTTAGGGATAATACATTTTCATGTATATCAGTAGATTTTTTTCTGGTGTTTTATGAATTGTTTAAGGTTTTTTGAGATTTTTTAAAAATGTTTTTAATTACTTTTTTGTTTTTATGCACATACATTTTTTGGGTTTCTTTACTTTCATGCTTTTTTATGTGGAATAATCAGTTATTTATACATGTAACCACTAGATGGAGATGTCTCTTTGGGGGCGATTAAAACATAGGATGATATATAATTTTTGCATATTGTTTTTTACTTTTTTACATGCACATTCAGCTTCATTAAACTTTAGAGAGATTAATATCTTTAATGGGTTCATATATATATATATATATATATATATTTATATATACAGTATCTCACACAAGTGAGTACACCCCTCACATTTTTGTAAATCATTTATTCTACCTTTTCATGTGATAACACTGAAGAAATGACACTTTGCTATAATGTAAAGTAGTTAGTGTACAGCTTGTATAACAGTGTAAATTTGCTGTCCCCTCAAAATAACTCAACACACAGCCATTAATGTCTAAACCCCAGGCAACAAAAGTGAGTACACCCCTAAGTGAAAATGTCCAAATTGGGCCCAATTAGCCATTTTCCCTCCCCAATGTCATGCAACTTGTTAGTGTTACAAGGTCTCAGGTATGAATGGGGAGCAGATGTGTTAAATGTGGTGTGATCGCTCTCACTTTCTCATACTGATCATTGGAGGTTCAACATGGCACCTCATGGCAAAGAACTCTCCGAGGATCTGAAAAAAAGAATTGTTGCTCTACATAAAGATGGTCTAGGCTATAAGAAGATTGACAAGACCCTGAAATTGAGCTGCAGCACGGTGGCCAAGACCATACAGTGGTTTAACAGGACAGGTCCCACTCAGAACAGGCCTCCCCATAGTCGACCTATGAAGCTGAGGGCATATGCTCAGCATTATATCCAGAGGTTGTCTTTGGGAAATAGACATATGAGTGCTTCCAGCATTTCTGCAGAGGTTGAAGGGGTGGGGGGGTCAGCTTGTTAGTGCTCAGACCATACACCACACACTGCATCAAACTGGTCTGCATGGCTGTCGTCCCAGAAGGAAGCCTCTTCTAAAAATGATACTCAACCAGGTGAGGAGTACAAAGACAAGTGTGTCTTGCCTACAGCCAAGCTTGGTGGTGGGAGTGTCATGGTCTGGGACTGCATGAGTGCTGGCACTGGGGAGCTACAGTTCATTGAGGGAGCCATGAATGCCAACATGTACTGTAACATACTGGAGCAGAGCATGATCCCCTCCCTTTGGAAACTGGGCCGCAGGGCAGTATTCCAACATCATAATGACCCCAACCACACCTCCAAGATGACCACTGACTTGATCAAGAAGCTGAGGGTAAAGGTGATAGACTGGCCAAGCATGTCTCCAGACCTAAACCCTATTGAGCATCTGTGGGGCATCCTCAAACAGAAAGCTGTAGGAGCGCAAGGTCTCTAGCAGCCACCAGCTCCTTGATGTCATTATGAAGGAGTGGAAGAGGACTCCAGTGGCAACCTGTGAAGCTCTGGTGAACTCCATGCCCAAGAGTGTTAAGGCAGTGCTGGAAAATAATGGTGGCCACACAAAATATTGACACTTTGGGCCCAATTTGGACAATTTCACTTAAGGGTGTACTCACCTTTGTGGCCAGCGGTTTAGACATCAATGGCTGTGTGTTGAGTTATTTTGAGAGGACAGCAAATATATACAAGCTGTACGCTCACTACTTTACATTGTAACAAAGTGTCATTTCTTCAGTGCTGTCACATGAAAAGGTAGAAAAAATATTTACAAAAATGTGAGGGGTGTACTCACTTTTTTGAGATACTGTATATATATATATATATATATATATACATATATCGGGTGCTTCCAGAGTCACTTCCGCTGCATATGAGATGGCGTTAAAATGTGACGTCATCACGTATGGGCGTGTCGGCTGGTCCCATGGCTGTATGGTTTAACTTTGTGCACCGCTTGTTGTTATTCACCCAAATGTAAGTGTAACATATTTTTTCAATAAATAAAACTTAATCCTACTACACTATGAGGCATCTCCCTGTTTGTGCTTTATATAACTGCTTACTGATGAGTGGTGTTTTGAGCAGAGGTCGTGGCGTGCTTTTCTTATGTGTGGATCATACCACCATATTCCATTGAAGAGCTTACAGAGCCACCAGGGGGGTCTGATAGGGAAAGTGTCAACCATCCCTGGGGGGATAAAAGTGCATTCGATCTCTGTAATCTGAGATCATTCTGGTTTGGTAAGAGGCCCCTTTGCCAGAGAAACACTTTTTGCACTGGAGCACTTTTTCTACGGAGGTTTTTGAGCATGGAGCACTTGAATCACATACAATTTATTATGGACTATATGTTTATATGAATTTTTGGTTATTAAACTTAAAGCGATTGTAAAGTATCTGTTTTTTTTTGGTTAAAAATAACAAATATGTTATACTTACCTGCTCTGTGCTCAGATCCTCCTCTTCTCGGGTCCCTCACCGGTGATCCTGGTCCTTCCCTCCTGTTGAGAGCCCCAATAGCAAGCAGCTTGCAATGGGGGCTCCCGAGCCAAGCTGAAGCTTGTGTGTCCATTCATACACAGAGCTGTGGCCCGGCCCCACTCCCTCTATCTCCTCATTGGCTCACTGACTTTGATTGACAGCAGCGGGATACAATGGCGCCTGCTGTATGTCTCAACCAATCAGGAGGGAGAGTGCCAAGCAGCCGAGTCCCTCGAGCAACATCGTTGGATTGAGATGGGCTCAGGTAAGTATTGGGGGGCTGAGGTGGGCTGCTGCACATATAGAATGCATTAAGATACAAACCTTCTGACTTTACAACCACTTTAAGTTTGTGATTCACTTTGGTTATTTATTGTGTATATTATTTTTTTGATATGTATTAGTGATCATTTATAAATTATGGCCACTGGTATTTGTTGGTTTGATCATAATTACAGAATTGTACACATTTTCTTATTTAATGGGACAGCACACTTTTTTTTTTAGATAGATAAGTATGTGGCTTGCCTGTGATTTTAGTGGGGTGTACAGGGGCCTAATGTTGCCCTTACCTTTTAGCATGCATGCAGTAAATGTAAAAAAAAAATATGTATGAATTAGGTAGCTTTTTTCATAGTTATAATTTTATTTTTTTGCTGCCTCTGTACCTTTTTAGAAGAATTCTCCTTATTTCTTATCTATTTAACCATTGCCAGAAAAGGAAATGTAGAGGAATCTTCCCACCAGGGACCCAGGAACAAATTATTTTTTCACTTGCCCTCCCTTCCTGTGCATGTAATTGGTGACAGAACAGGAAGTGAAGGAAAATGTCAACATTGATACAGACAGCATTTAAAATGTAAAATGTGACAGAGGTTCTAACCCTTCCCCATACTACCAAAACTAAAAAAAGTTGTGGTTGGAGTTGAGCTTTAAGTGGAGCATAACAGGAGTTAAGAACATCGGCAAACACAAAAGGACCCCTTTAAAGCTTGTGAGATAACTATCTCCATATTTTCAAAACACTTGAACCAATGAGCTACAAATTGGTTGATGGCCAAAAAGTGATTACATCACTTTGTAACATGAGATTAAAATTCCCTCATGTTTTAGATGTCTCTTTCAGTAACCCTGCAATGCAATAAAATTCTTGCAAGATGCTAAATACATTGTGCTTAGGTGCATCGAATGTTCTCTATAAATGTTTAAAATGAATGTGCTAGATGGTCTGCCTTTGACATACACTTTATCACTTTATAGTTTGTGTCATCCAGAAGCAACTTTCTGGTAATGAAGTGTATGGCAGAAGGACACTGTGGACATTGATACATTAATATGCTACCTCCTAATTCAGCACTGCCCCTTACATTAGTATATGTATTAGCCAAAAGCTTATGGCATTTTAATTATTCATATCTTAAGTATGTTTAATCTTTGAACTAGCTAAAAAAGGGAGCAAGTAAACAGGTCTCTCCAACTTTTCTTGCCAACCTTCAAAGGTCAGAGCTGGCTGTGGCACCTAAATTCGAAAGTAATTAGTTCGAGATTTGCGGGGATTGCATGCCAATCTTCTCATAGCTTAGATGTGACATAGTGAATAACCTTTGTCAATCCCAGGAGATCTGCAAATAGATGAAAAGATAAATAGCAAAATATATCTCTTGCTTAGGGGCAGATGAACACTTTGCCCACAGAATAAAATGCCAACATCAAATTCAAATAGTGGTTTTTCACTGGATCATAAAGTCCATTAAAGGAGTATTATACTGCTAGAAATAAGTGCTGGCGGGAGGCATTACTATAAAAAAAGAAGTTGAATATTCCATGCAATAATAATTAATTTATAGTGATTAAAAAGTACATTTAAAATCTGATACTTGTTTCAATCAACCCCTTAGTTTGTTTACCAAGAGCAAAGGTGTGATGTTATTAGTTCTTTATTCCACCAGTGTCTCCCATTGAGTTCCCACTCTTTTATGATCTAAGTGCACATCTAAAGAGGTTGTAAAAGAATAGTATGTTTCTAAGATAATTGCTATTTTTTTCCCTCTTACAATATCTGTAACATAGAATTCAATTATTATCATATGTATATCACATTTTACATGTGATTTTTCTTTACTCTCTCAGTCTTGAGCAATAAATCCAAATGTAGTCACCAGTATATCAAAGGATCTTCTATTCTAACTGTTTACCAAAGTGTTCTAGATAAAAAAAGGTGCATGACACTTCAATAAACTATTGAAAAAGCCCATTTAATAAATACCAGTTTTGTAGCACATACTACAGCAAGAATTAAAAGAAATTGTGTAGAGTCCCCTTCAAAATACATGCTCAGTTAACATGCTTTCTGTTAAGGCAGTCTTTTTTCTTTGAATACACCCACATGTGTTGTGAAGGTGCATTGGAAAAATAATAACATTTAAAAGAAAAATGTTCAATTATACCATGCTACAATCATATCACAAATTGCAACATGATCAGTTGTTTCCCCTTTTTATCAATCCAGGAAAAAATTATTAAAATATGCCTGCATAAAACATACAATCAACCTATCCTAACAATTATATATGGATAAATGTAAAAAGCAGAACACAGGACAGCAGGACACACTGCTATGCTTTTTGTCTTATTTTATTTTATTTTTTAACATTTTTATAACAGAAAACACTCTATATGGTAGTAGTTTAGATTTTCTGGAATAGCTACCAGCAATCAATAAGATACTTTTTATCTAGCAGAAAACCGATCTTTGTATCTTGTAAGTGTGGTCTTGGGGCATTCTGGTGTCTGATGCAGTTTACATCTAAATTGTGGTGTAGAGTTCAGTATTATGACTGATATCTTTATTACAAACACAGTAAATTAAAGTAAAACCAAAGACAAACATTTCTACATAAAGCATTTATTTTATTTATTTCAGGTTACATTTTTCTTTTAAAGCTGACTTTGGGGCAGAAAAACTTTAATTCTAAGTTGAAATTGAGGCCAACCCCCCCCACCCCCCAATAAAGTTTATCACACCCTCACCTCCTTTATCTAATCCCCCAGATTATTTTCTTGAAAAAAAAACTTAATGTCTCACTTACATATCTGAATCTGCATTCACATGATGTAACCTAAAGAGGAGTTACAGCAACAAGACTGGTAGGGAGTTCACATGGGTTGAAGCGGTGGATCACTAGTCATCACTATTGATGAACTAACCAAGCAAACATGCTGTGGGAATGTGAATTGATATGGTTCTGGAGAGAGGATAGGGTGCAGGCTTGCTAACTCTTCATTTCCAAGTCACCCAGGTTTCATTTTCAGGTAAGGGTCTGGTATGAATTTTGCGTGAAGCCCATTCAAAAATCCATACTAGACAGCTATCTAGGAAAAGGGTTTGATATTGGTTTTGGTGGGACCCCACACCATTTTTTGCATGGGGTACATCATAAAAATCCATGCTGGACCCCTTATGCATCATAAGGTTCTGTATGGATTTTAGGGAGACCCCATGTTTTTTTTTTAGTGTCAGTCCCCCTTAACCACTCAACCAGAAGGATTTCCCACGTTAGGACCAGAGCACTTTTTTTCAATTTGGCACTGTGCTGCTTTAACTGGTAATTGCACGGTCATGCAATGCTGTACCCAAACAAAATTTGTGTCCTTTTTTTCCCACAAGTAGAGCTTTCTTTTGGTGGTATTTGTTCACCTTTGCACTTTTTAATTTTTGTGATATAAACGAAAACATTTTGAAAAAAAATAATATTTTCTACTTTTTGTTATTAGAAATATACAATAAACTAAATTTTAGTCATAAATTTTTGCCAAAATGCATTCAACCACATGTCTCGGGTAGAAAAAAGTAAATTAGCATATATTTATTGGTTTGCCCAAAAGTTATAGCGTCTACAAACTAGGGTACATTTTCTGGAATTTATGCAGCATTTATTTTATGACTGCCTATCTTATTTCTTGAGGTGCTGTAATGGAAGGGCAGTAATCCTCCCCCAAATGACCCCATTTTGGAAAGTAGACACCCCAAGGAATTAGCTGAGAGGCATTTTGAGCCCATTGAATATTTTATTTTTTGTCACAAGTGATTGAAAAATGACAAAAAAAAAATTACACAAAGTTGTCACTGAAATCATATATTGCTCACACATGCCATGGGTATATGTGGAATTACACCCCAAAATACATTCTGCTGCTTCTCCTGATTATGGGAATACCCCTTGTGTGAGACTTTTTGGGGTGAAAACCTATGCCTTCACCCCACACTACCTATCACAGTTGCGGAGGCCATGAAATGCCCAGATAGCAAAACCCCCCTAATGACCCAATTTAGAAAAGTAGACACCCTAAGCTATCTGTTGAGAGACATGTTGAGTCTATGGACTATTTTAGATTTTGCCACAAGTTTCAGGGAAATTACAATTTTTTTTATCACAAAGTTGTCACTAAATGATATGTTGCTTGAACATGCCATGGGTATATGTGAAATTACACCTCAAAATACATTCTGCTGCTTCTTCTGAATACGAAGATACCACATATGTGAAACTTTTTGGTGGTCTAGCCGCGTACAGGACACCGAAAACCAATCACCGCCTTCAGGCTTTCTAAGGGCATAAAATGGTGATTTTACTCCTCACTCCCTATCACAGTTTCAGAGGCCATGGAATGCCCAGATAGCACAAAACACCCCCAAATGACCCCATTTTGGAAAGTAGACACTCCCAGCTATGTGCTGAGAGGCACATTGAGTATTTTGCAGGTCTCACTTTTTATCACAAAGTTTTGAAAACAAATGAGAGCTGCAAAATACTCACCATGCCTCTTAGCAAATACCTTGGGGTGTATACTTTACAAAATGGGGTAATTTGGGGGGCTTTTGTGCTACCTTGACATGTCAGGTACCAAAACCTTGATAGGTACTTAGGAGTAAAATCACCATTTTATGCCCTTAGAAAGCCTGAAGACGGCAATTGGTTTGGGGTTCTGTACGCGGCTAGGCTCCCAAAAAGTCTCACATTTGTGCTATCCCCATACTTAGGAGAAGCAGCAGAATGTATTTTGGGGTGCAATTTCACATATACCCATGGCATGTTTGAGCAATACATAATTTAGTGACAACTTTGTGAACAAAAAATTGTCATATCCCCGAAACTTGTGGCAAAATATAAAATATTCCATGGACTCAACATGCCTCTCAGCAAATAGCTTGGGGTGTCTACTTTCCGAAATGGGGTCATTTGGGGGGGTTTGCTTTCTGGGCATTTCATGGCCTCCGCAACTGTGATAGGTAGTGTGGGGTGAAGGCATACATTTTCGACCTTAGAAATCCTGAAGGTGGCGATTGGTTTTTGGGGTCCCGTACGCGGATAGGCTCTCAAAAAGTCTCACACATGGGGTATCCCCGTACTCAGGAGAGGCTGCAGAATGTATTTTGGGTTGTAATTCTACATATACACACGGCATGTGTGAGCAATATATAATTTCAATGAGAACTTTGTGTAATTTTTTTTGTGATTTTTCAATCACTTGCAACAAAAAATAAAATATTCCATGGACGCAACATGCCTCTCAGCAAATAGCTGGCTAAACTGTCCTGACATTATATGCCCAACATTAGAAGCCTATGCCACACCTCCCCTACTCTTCTAACCACTTGAACCACCAAGTCTTTTCTGACACTTTTTGTTTACATGTAGAAATACTTTTTTTTGCTAGAAAATTACTTTGAACCCCCAAACCAGCTTAAAATGGTGGGTGTTGCAAATGTTATTTTTTCACAAAGTATTTGCGCAGCGATTTTCCAAACACTAATTTTTGGGGGAAAAAAACACACTATATTGCCCAAATATTTGGTGAAATATCAAAGATGATCTTATGCTGAGTACATAGACACCAAACATGACATGCTTTAAAAATAACACATACCTGTGCAGCAGCGATAAACTATATACATCTTTAAAAGCCTTTAAAAACCTTTACAGGTTACCACTTTAGATCTGCAAAGGAGGTCTACTGCTAAAATTACAGCCCTCGATCTGACGTTCGTGGTGATACCTCACATTCATGGTACAATTGCTGTTTACATACAACACAAGACCGACGCTTGCGTTCACCTTTGCACGCATGCACTGGGGGGACAGGGATGCATTTTTTTAAAATCATTCACTTTTCTTTTTATTTTATTTTTACACTGCCACTTTCATCTTTTTTTCTAGCATTTTCATTGTTATCACTGGAAATTTAAATATTCTCTATGATAAAAATAGGTAGTGTCGCATATTTTTTTTTTAATTTGGGGTATATTAGACTCTAGATCTCTCCTCAGCCCTTAAAGCATCAGACCACACCAAAATCGGTGTAATAAGATGCTTCCCCAATTTCCCAATGGCGCGGTTTATATGCAGCGAAACTGAAGTTATGAAATGCTCGTAGCCTTCGGTATCTTATGCCATATAGATGATTAGAGCCATTCTAGTCTTCAATCAGCTCTATGGTCAGCTGTTGGAACCACTGGCTGCAGTCTCGGGTTCCCAGGTGGGACAGGAGAGCCCAAAAAAACCATGGAAAATGGCGGGAGAGGGGGAGAGGAGGGGCATTCCCTCCCACTGCTTGTAAAAGCAGTCGATCAGATAATCAGCTGCTAGGATTGCTTTTACATGAAAGCCAACCGCTGGCTGAAAAGAACGATACCTAGACGATACCTATACCTGCAGGCATCATTCCGGTATAACCACTCTAAGACCAGCAACATACTAATGTGTCGCTGGTCCTTGTTGGGCATATGTTGTAATGTTCTTTTTTTTCATGCAGCCTGTGGGTTAAATGAAAATCAATTCGTGGGTACGCCCCCAACCATTAGAAAACCGTCCTTCATCCACCCACTTCTAATGGTGCCCCTTTTTAAAAATATATACCAGAGCATGGGGCAATCCACCCCAATTTCCACCCCTGCCCCTATGCTCTGGTATATATGCTCTTTTTTTAACTGTGGTGGTGAAATCACCTCCAACAGTGCTGGAGTCGCTGCTTTATGTATGGTGGGAGCAAACGCTGTTGCTGTCACCATAATTAAATCAGTGCTGTAGCTGGCATACCTGAAAACCAAATAGAGATTAATAAAACACAGTAACATATAAAAAAGTACATTCCTGCTAAGAAGAAAAAATAATAAAACATTAAAAATAATAAAACATTATAGGAAAACATTACAGGTATGCATAAAAAACAATAGAGAGAGCAATAGAAAGAGAATAGAGAGAAAATAGAGATAGAAAAACAAGAAACGTACAACTGTTTTTGGCTTTTATTATTTTTTTTGTTTTTATAACTTTTTTATTTTTTTAATTTTTTTAAACTTTTTACTTTTTTTTGGTACGCTTTTTTTTTAACAGTAAAGGTTAGGGTCTCCTGAAACACAGTGACATCTTTGGAGACCCTGTGACAGTGTGCCCTATTCTTGTGTAGTGCTGTTCCCTATGCTGATACTCATCTAGTGTATGGTAGCGCTCAAAACAGTTACGGATACAAAGACCAGGCTGGTCAAAACAGGAGGGACAACAAAAATGGCTGTATCCTCGCTGTCTGCAGACACAACATCTTTTTTTGGGGGCTCGGGTGGTAGGGGTACCAGGGATGGCATGTGGAAAATGCTGTCCATGCAGCCGGCTCACTGCTTTTGGATTAGGAAGATTGGGTGCTGAACCATCTGGATACAGAAGGGCTCTGAAGATTTTTCCTGTAATTGAAGGAGATATCCTGTCAGTCCTGATGCTCTGTATAGCACATAAAGATTCAGCATAGCCAATTGGAATAAGTATACTCACACTTTTTTGTACCAGCGTCTGGTCTTACGGGCAATTAGGTACAGCGCCAATAACTGGTCGTTGAGGTCCACCCCTCCTATATTTTGGTTATATTCGTGAACACAGAGGGTTTTCTCCACAACACTAGTCGCTGTTGTAATTTGGACTGCCATATCCGCATGAAGGGAGGAAAGAACGAAAACATTCTTTGTATCCATCCACTTCATTGCAAGTAAATTACCACTTCAAGCAGGCTCTCTCCCCCCGTCTATGTCGGGATTCTACCACCTGTTTGGGGATGTCCAGGCGATTAGGTCACACTGTGCCACATGCGCCAATTTGGTGATCAAACAACTTACTAAAAACTGGCACACTTGAGTAGTAATTGTCCACATACAAATGGTACCCCTTTCCTAATAAGGGTGACACCAAGTCCCACACAATCTTGCCAGCGCTCCCTATGTAGTCTGGGCATCCTTCTAGCTCTACGTGACTATCTTTTCCCTCATAAACAATAAAACTATATGTATAGCCTGTGCCCCGGTCACAGAACTTACACAACTTGACCCAATATCTGTCATGCTTGCTGGGGAGGTACTGTTTGAAAGCAAGACGGCCAGAAAATTTAATCAGGGACTCGTCGACACACACAACTTGGTTGGGAATAAAAAGTGCTGTGAACTGCTGGTTGTAGTGGTTTATGAGGGGCCGAATTTTGTAGAGCCAATCATATTCAGGGTCACCCCGTGGTTGACAGAGTTCGTTGACGTTGAAGTGCATAAACTGCAGGATCTGCTCTTATCGTGTCCTAGCCATGCAAGCAGAGAACACGGGCATGTGATGATTTGGGTCAGTGGACCAATATGACCGCAACTCAGTTTCTTTATGTATGCCCATGAGGTGGGTAAGGCCCAGAAACCATAATTGGTGTCCAATCTCTGGCAAGTGACAAATGGGGATTAGCGGCAATAAATTAACCAGCGTATAAATTGCTTTGCTCCACAATAGATGTATAGAACTCTTCGGTGAAAAACAGCAAATAAAAATCAATGGCCTCAAAATCAACTGTATTCATCTGAATTCTGGGTTGGCCAGTGAATGGGGAAAGTATAAGCGCTGAATCAGTGGTGGGTTGCCAATCATGGTTAGAAAATTCAGCGGGAAGGGCACCATGGGCTCTGCGGGCCTGTCTTTGTCTTCTTCATGCCTGCGGGAGACTGCTTGTGCTAGCCACACCAGCTTGAACTGCACTTATGGGACTCGCCACATCACCAAGTGTTACTGCAGTGCTGGTTTGTCTATGACCAGGATGTACTAGGTCGCTGGTGCTTGCCAGGTCACCAGAAGGAGTAGTGGCGCTAGTACTGGCTCTCTGCTCCATACGAGAGCCCTGCGGTTCTTGCACCTCAGCGACAGCAGAACTGGATCTGGTACACCTGACCTTAGCAGGGACCACTCCGTCGTCAGAGCTATCTGACAAGGTGCCGCTGCTGTCTACTGATTCATATGCTGAGCCTGAATCTGACAGTGGAGCTTTCCCATCGCTCTCGTCTGTCATGCTCAGCATATTGTAGGCCTCTTCACTAGTGTACCTTGGATTGGACATTTTGGGCTCTCTAAATGTATAGGTACACTAGTATGACTCACAGGCAAAAAAGCGCACCTGGTTGTCAGAGCCTATTTCAAACGCTACCAAAATCCCTGTCACCTTTCGTAGGGATCGGGCGTGATCTCTGTGAATGCTGCAGTTATGTGTATTGTGTCAGCGATCTATTGATCCTGCACTTGGGTGGGCTGGGCTGGGCAGAGGGGCTAGACGTAGGTGCTAGCAGGTATCTGGGCTGATCCCGCTAATGCTGCATTTTTTTAGACACTAATCTAGTGGGGGCGCTAATCTAGATCTTATCAAATCAGATATTCATCTTTTCAGATAAAATATACTACTAACTAACCTATCTAGGTGTATGTATGTGTGTCAGAGTACCTGTACTAATCTGACCCTGCCGGGGATGGACGCTGACCCTAACGCACGCTAAAACCTAACTAACGTCACAGCCGGGTGATCAGGGGGTTAAAACCTATAAAAGGTATATAAAATGATATATGGCGGGTAATCTAAGGGGAAAAAAAACTATCTATCTAGCTAGCGTCACCCTTGACACTTATACGGTGATCACAGGTGACAGGGGGCAATCAAGAAGTTAAAAACTTTATTAGGGAGGGTAAGGGGGGTATTTATACCTACCTAGACCTAATACTACCTACCCTAACACTGATTAGTGACACAAGTACAGCGATCAGTGAACGATCTGATCGCTGTACTCAGTGACACAGTGAAAGGGGGTGACAGGAGTGAAGGGGTTAACTGGGGGGGCGATCAGAGGGTGGAAAGTTTGCCTATGTGTACTGGTGTTAGTGTGGTGTTAGTGCACTCACGTTTAGATGTTTCCTCTCTCCTCTCTGCAACAGAAAAGGAAGGAGAGAGGGAGAGTGACATCACTTCCCCTGTCTGTGTTTCCATTCACCAGGACCGATCAGCAGGTATAGACAAAAAATCGTTGGTCTATTCCTGTGGATTAAACAGTCCTCTAGGGAATTGGACCGTCGTGCCTGCCTCACAGGGCGCGCACTTGAGTGACTACTATAAGCAGCGATTCAGAGCTACGCTGTCGCCGCTTATAGTCACTACGTGGTCTGCAAGTGGTTAAAAATCAATACCAGAACTTTATCCTTAATAGGTATCTGATATTGGCTGGCAAGGGGGATCCCACAAAAAACAAAAAAATGGTGTGGGTCTGCCTAAAAATCCATACCAGAACCTTATCCTAGATAGAGGTATGTTATGGGTTTTTAAACGGGACCCCATGCAATAAAAAATTGTAGTGGGGTCCCCCCAAAGTCAGACAATTTTCCAAGATAGCTTTCTAGTCTAGTATGTGGGCCCCATGAAAATAAAAATGTTATGTGCCCCCAACATTTATATCATGCCCTTACCCAGGTATACAGCCTGGCTAGCTAGAAAAGGGAGGGGAAAAGAGTGTGTGAAGGACTAGACAGAACACATATAAAATGTATTGCAAGTTTTACGCTGCTAAATAAAGTACATTTAAATCACTTTGTGAAAATTGCCAAACAATAATAACACCTGTTTCATTGCATAGCATGTCATCTCTTTAAATGCAGTAAAACATTGCATTGTTTACAACGTCTAATGCAATTTCAACACAGAGTGCACAAAAACACCACAAAAACCACAGCCCCATATTCCAGAGGTAAGGCAATTTTTATGAATACAGATCCATATTTCAGAGACTGTAGTCAGACATATAGCACAGTGATTGGAGAGTATGTAAGCAGCTTGATTGGGCACTACAATGTAAGAAGGGAAACATACAATTAAAATTACAGTAAATTATTTCAGAGACAAGAGGAAGATTTTTTGCAGAGACACACTGCAGCTTCAAATAAAGTACATGAGGTGGAAATATAACAGACACATTGCACATTTATAAGCCCTTTTAGGAGACTGCATTTGAAGAGGGTCACAAGGCATTTTTAATCTAGAAATAACATTTACGGGAGGGGGGGTGTGGCTTGATGGTGGACTGAGCGGCAGCTTAGATCCACAGCTCTGGCTCTTACCACTTGTCCTGCAGGCATCCTGTGTCCTACCTCCTCAGGACTCACCGTGACCTTCCCCTTGGTGGTGGGCATCTTCCTGTGTGGCCATCATAATGAAAATCGGGCTGAGCGCGGCTCCATTCATGGCTGAGCAGCTGGCCTGTTTCCGTTGGCAGGATGGCACTGGCTCCTCAGACATGCTTCCTGACATGCTGCAGTCCTCTCTCCTCTCACAGCAACAGCCATCTGCCCTGGTGAGTGAGCCTAATCAGGCTGTCTCGAATGACCCTGCAGACCCTTACCTGCCTTTGGAATCCCCCTATAATGCAGAGGCTCCTACCATGTTAAGGGAATTAAGCTCACTATGTTTGGGATGGCTGAGCGGGTGGGGTGGGGTGGGGTGGGCTGGACTTTTCAGGTTTTTGTGTTTTTTGTTATTACTGCCTCTTGCAGCATTTTTGTGCTCTTTTTAATTTTGTTTTTTGGTTTTGTTGTCTCATGTGTTCTCAACTCAATGCATGCTCATTGTTATGTGTCACACTGACTCATCTTTATTGGCTCTCCTGTCAGTATTTTTATGATCTAACTAGTTAAACATGTCTGTCCCATTAAAAACTATTTCTTGGAACATCGGAGGGTTGAACTCCCCCCAAAAGCAGTCCTTGGTGTTCTCCTTTCTTAAAAAATACAAGCCCCATACAGTCTGTCTTCAAGAAACGCATTTGAAAATCCCTAAACTGTTAGCTCTTAAATGCCACTGGATAGCGAAATAATTTCATGCTACCCATACCTCCTACTCAAGAGGGGTATCTATATTGATTGCTAAATCCCTCCCGGTTGCGGTGCTGCAAGTCAGTACTGATCCAGATGGGAGAGTTATAATACTTACTTTACAAATTGCATTGGTGATTTTTACATTGGCGAATATTTATGTTCCGCCCCCTTTTCAGCGGACTTACTCACTAAATTATCGTTATGAATTTATCAGGGCCCTGTCGTCCCCTACTTTATGTCGGGGACTTTAATGCTGTACTAGACCCTGCCTTGAACCACTTGGGGAGTAGTGGTAAATCCTATCACACGCTTATTAACTGGACACAGTTCTATGGCCTTACGAAGGCATGGCGGAGGAAGCATCCAGATACCCGACACTATTCCTGTCATTCTAATTCCTTCCACACCATGTTTCGCATAGATTAGGCCTTCGCTTCAGATATTAAACTCCATATGGTGTCTAAAGTGTCATATTTGCCTAGGGGTATATATGACCATGCACCTCTCTCGTTGGGCCTTCTCCTTCTTCCACGTTCGAGTCCTACTTTATGACGTCTGAACTCGCAATGGCTGGAGGATGGGGTGGTGCAGGGGGAATGTCAGCAAGGCATTGTGAATTATTGGAATACAAATTTAGATACTGTATCAGTTGTCATAGATTTAAACATAAGGTTATTAAGTGTTACGGAACGACTGTAAGGGGGACGTGGTGGGGTAGGAGGTCGGTAACGCTCAAGTCTGCAGTATTTCATCCTGAGCTTGCACCTTCTTCCTCTTCCGGGTTGCTCTCTCCACGTACCAGTATATATGGGGATCCGTTTATACTGTGAAATCTGTGGTATACCTCAAATTATAGACTTCGCTTCCGGATTAGATACGCTTTGTACCACACCTTCCTTAATCTTACTGTCCTTATCACAGCCCATAGACCTACGAAGGAGGCGGTACGGAAGCATTCCGGTATCTTGACACAGGTCAATTATTCGCACACTATCCTAAATGGTGATGAGGGGTTCACCAAGTTCCGTCCCAGATCATGTCGTAATTTCAGGGGCTGTATT
>BLSH010127935.1:46771-64352 GCA_018402905.1 Glandirana rugosa | reverse complement strand
TCAATAATCCTTATGTTTATATTTATAGTGCTTAAATTTCATCAAATTTTCCTTCATTTCTCTGAATTTCCTCTTGTAATCTTTCAAGAGTACTTTTATAGAATAAGTAAAAGAAGGACACAGACAGTAGGAGGAATTCTTTAAAAAGATGAGATAAAATACAGGAAAATAGAAAGATAGAATAAAAGTAGGGAAAAGATCATGAATTATCCCATAAAATCAGTCTATTGTTGAAAAGCTTAAAAATGGCCACCTAAGCAGCCAAAATCTGTAGAAGTCTAAAGGTGTTTTGCCACAAGCAACCATTAATGAAGGTCATCTTTTGCTGCATCTATACAGACTGCAGTATGGTTAAGTGGCTGTCTCATGCCAATTGGACTTGCCTTGTAAGCAAAGAAAAGGCAGATGGCCTAGGACATGGCATAGATAATTCCAGTATCTCACTCACCCAAAATACAAAGAGCTATCTTTGTCTATCAATGTTGTAACACTAGTGGCTGTAAGTATATCTATCTAATTGGGTGTTAACCTATTGAACAAAATGTTGCAAAAGAGTTTAATATCTGTGCGAAATTTATAAATAATTCGACAGGTTGCAGTGATAATGATCGGTTTTAGGTATAACAGAAAATGAGGCATACAGTAGGTTAAGGGGTACATTTTTGCATTGTCTAATGTAGTTAAGTAGTTGAACATTTAGGGCATAAAAATATATGTTTTTATAGTATAGGTCGTTACACCATATGGACCAGGAGCCTTGTGATTTTTAAGGGATTTACTCACAAAACTTACCTCCACAACTTCAACAAGCATGTTGAAAATTTCCAATAGAGTGAATGTCAGTTTTGAATACAATAGTTATCAACATTTTCTTGAACTACAGCTGTTGCAACTGCTGGGGGCATAAAGGGCTTTATCAATTTTAAGTTGTGCTGTAATTGCAATGTTAGCAGCACTAAATCCTTATAATCTAATTCCTATTACTAATTCAAACAGTTTATGATCTCATACTTCTATTAACATGGCTTCATTTAGCATTACAATACCATTACAATACCATCTGAGAAATATTTCTTGAATTCTTTTTAAAGAGCAGACCTGAGACAAAGTGTTCTGTGACCTCTATCCAGCTCATATCTAGCTTGGAAATTATCGACTGAATAGCAGCTGCATCTGGCTGGGGATGGAGGAATCTGTTAGATGTATGTCTAGCTTTTAACTGCATTGGTGTATTTATATGGTGAGTTTCATGTTATGCAACATGCTGAAAATGTGTCCCTTGCTTCCTGGTCTGTTTGGCCACATATAACCCTATCTGCTTAGGGAAACACACAAAGCACTGTAATTGTAAAGCAGCTGGTCTCCTGATTGACAGGTCATATTACTGTGCTCTTCTCCAGCCTTTTTATTCCCATTTTGTTCTTATTCCTTTACCATTCATTTGGTTTGCCTTACGCGGACTGCATGAGGTTAAAAGTCAGTTTAGTGCAATGCACATTTGGCAACCACAACAATGTTCATTTTTATTATCTGTATTTAGTTTTAAGAAGAATTTGGAATGTCTGTATTATCCAGTACTCTGTAAGCAATCTGCAAGTGGAAGGACTGTGCACAATCAAGTAGAGCAAATATAGAATCCTGAGTAAAATAGGTTTAAAATTGGTCAGGCCTAAATTACACCTTGCACCTTTTTTAAACAATTAAAATTGTAATATTTGGGAATTACACATTAGTCACAAATGCACATAAGTCCCCTTCGTGTAGCTAGTGTTCCATAATGACATTCATGCAAAAAGAGTAGAATGACAACATTTAAGAAATACATTTGGGAATCCTTAACCTTAGTCAGAATCTGCTTAACCACCACAGTGCTCATACCTATACACCCTTTCTGGACCAAAGCAAATTATACATTTCTGTGATAGGCCTGTTTATTTGGCAATAACTTTGCCATTATGTAAGATAACAAAGTAATACATATATCCTTTTTGGATAAATAAAGCTTTCTTTTGGTGATATTATCTTACAAAATTGATTTAATTTTGTATGCAATCCATAGAAAAAAAGTAACAAAACGAAAAAAAAACTTTTTTTTTATCGTTTTTCCTGTTTAAAATGATCCTAAAATTATGATTCTGATACAAAGCATTGCACAAGAATTTACACATCAATTTTTTTTTAATGTTTAAAAAAAATGTAACAAAATTAATAAATACAAAGGGGCAAAAAAAATGTGCATGCTTAGCATGCCCAGTGTCCACAATTGGTTAAGCATGCACCTATCCTTTTGAAACGTGAGTAACAATTTTGTCAGGCAGAATACTGTGTTATTGTGGGCAGAGGGCATAGGGATGGTCCTGTGGGTAAGTGTTTCTTGTCTAGTATTTGTCATCTTTCGATGTTTTTCTTTTAGGCACGGCCACAAACTTTGATTTTTTTTTAATTATTTTATTATGGCAAAGCTTCTCAGATATCAAGTTATCACAGTACATCTTCCTGTTTAATTAAGAGTACAGTGAATCAACGCTAGCTCGGAATATAAATCTGACAAGAAAACAAAAACCGAGAACAATGTAAAGAGTTGCAGACCGTATGTATGCAGCTTTGCATGAACTACAGGATGTAAGATAGCGATACCAAGGAGCCGTGGGGGGCCAAGAGAAATCATACCAAGATCTGACATTAAACTTAGATTAATGAGACTGAGTAAATACAAAATATCAAAAAATAGGAAAGGCAGGTATGCTGACACATCTAGCAATTATGAATTATGAATTTATCAATAAGTATTGTCAAAAAAGAAAAAGGAAAGAGCAAGGAAGGAAGGGGAAGACAAGTGCACAGGCCAACAAGGCATCCTCCAAAAGGTAATTAAACAAAAGGCCTTTCCTGATAATCTGGGCCTTTGCCTAATTCAGTTCAGTGTGGACTCAGAATGAGCAACATTCCGCATATAGGCTTACGTACACATAAAATATCTCCAGGGCTTCCACTTGTCTCTGAATTGTTCTTCAGAATTGTGGAGAGCAGCTGTCAATTCCTCCATATGGTGGATATTGTTCATTTTAGAATACCACGGCACTCTGGTTGGCGGTTGGGACAGCCTCCACAAGGCAGGCATGCAAGCCTTTGCTGCATTGAGTAACTGCATTGTAAGAGATTTTTTATACTTCTGGAGGGGTCTTTCCATCAGGAGGAGTAGTCATGCAGCTGGATTACCTTTCAAATCAACAGAGGTCAAATGTTTTATGATGGTTGTCACCTCCTCCTAAAAAAGGTCCCAGAACAGAAAAGGATCAAAAATTATGAAATATCGAACCAACTTCCAAACTGCACTGCCAACATGTGGCAAGGATAGCATCATCCATCTTGTGGAGTACAAATGGTACTCTGTACCATCGTGGAAGAAATTTGTCCCTGACTTCTTGATATTGGTTCAATATGGAAGATTTGTAAGTCAAAAGGAGATTTTTTTCCATTTGTCTGGACGTAAACTGAATGTTTAGGTCAGCTTCCCAATGGCGAACAAATGTCAGAATCAGTTCATCTGAAGGGTCCGTTAGGTAACTATACAACAAGGACAGTGTGTGTCTAGAGGGTTCCCCCTTCCTACACAGGGATTCAAATGAAGTGAGGTTAACAAACTTTGATTTTTAACTGTGTTAAAAGGTATTGTGGGAGTAGGCATCACTTATATTGGCAATAGAGTTTATTTAGCAAAGCTAGTCAGATTACTTTACCAAGTTATTCAGCATTTATCTTACTAAATGAGGTCAAGCTATATGTCAATTTAGGCAGTTAACTTTACAGCCTAGACTCCTTTATTAAACTTACATTAGTCTTGGGCAATATTGTAATGTCACCCCAGAATTAGTTGTGTTGACAGTGAGAATGTTACATTAAAGTGATTCTAAACACACATTGTTTAATTTACATTGTTTCTTCTAATTCTGTATAAGGATGATGGCACTGCAATTATTTGAATAAAAAACACCATCTAAGTACCTTTTTCCTAATCAATATACAACAGTGACATGACCCAGTTCTTTCCCAGCCTGTCTGCAGGGAGACATAAGCAGGAGGAGCTTCTAGTCCTCTGCTGCTGGTCACATATTCAAAATAAAAAAAGTGTCTGGAATACAGAGGGAAAATAAATAATTCATATTGATAAACTGTTTTAAATTGTCATACAAATATATATTTGAAACGGAAACCTTATTATTTTTGGCAATATCATGGTGTGGGTGGATTTCTGCCCATCACATGCTATGTCGCACCCATCCAGTGTGTGTCTTAGAATATCAGGGAGGTAAAGCTTCCATCAATCTACATGTAATATCCCACCCCCACTGTTTACCTGGTTAGTGGGCATGGAGGAGGCGGTAGGGAGTTGGCTGTCATTTACCACTGTGTATACATGCACATGTGTGACTTCATAGTTACATGGGCTGCTCAGATGTAATAGGGAGGAAATGTTCAGCATAGAAACTTATTGAAAACTAAGCACGTGCAGAGCTGCAAACACTGCTCTGCAAAATCTTTAGCTGCATGTTGGATTTTTACCGAAGGGGAGATACAGTAGAGAACAGCAGGATCAGCCAGGATTTTTGCAGAATACAGAAAACAAATCTCATAGTGAGTGAGTATGAACAGCATGTAATACAGCATTTATTGACATTTTTTATGATGTGGGTTTGGTGACACTTTAATGGTTTTGAGGCTGTTAACATGCTTGTAATGTCCTATCCTAACAATTCAATGGCATCACATGAGTTGACTCTACCTGCATTTAAACCAGGATGTTTTCTATAAGGTGAGCCCCACTCTAGCAGGAAGGTTCCTTTTTTACATTCCTGTCTCAAGATAAAGAAGTAGGTAGCCTGCTCTGCCCTGGTCAGCCTCTGCCACTTACTAACTGTTTTGTACTTGTCAGTCTACCACTTTCTGCCTTTTTGCTAGTCTTAGTATTGTCAACTATACTTTCCACTTATCCCTCCCCAGGCCTGTCTCCTTATTTACCTACAGATATACCAACAGTCAAATGGTTCATGTGTGGTAACTCTCACATATTCAGTGTGTTGGGTTGCTTGTAGACATTCCTTTGTGCAGTGATGTGTAGACACTGCTGGGTGGTAGTTATGTGATGGCGGTTGGAGAGTTTTCAGGATGGGGGAGCCAAGTCCCACCCTTCCTTTTTGACCCCTCCTACATCACGTAAGCCCCACCCCTTATAGAATCCACCCACTTCGCCCCCTGTATTCCACATATTGTGTCAGGAGTATACAGCTCAGTATCACAGGACACAGTATACAGCTCAGCATCACAGATGGGGTATATTGCAGCCAGTAACACAGTATGCATCCAGTACACAGGTATTGTAGCCAGTACACAGGTAGCCAGTACAAAGGTATTGTAGCCAGTGCACAGGTAGCCAGAGCACAGGTATTGTAGGCTGTACACAGGGAGCCAGTACACAGGTATTGTAGGCAGTACACAGGGAGTCAGTACACAGGTTTTGTAAGCAGTATGCAGGGAGCCAGTACACAGGAAGACAGTACACAAGTATTGTAAGCAGTACACAGGGAGCAGGTACATGGGTATTGTAAGCAGTACACAGGGAGCCAGTACAAAGGAAGCCGGTACACAGGTATTGTAAGCAGTACACCATGAGCCAGTATAAAGGTATTGTAGGCAGTACAAAGGGAGCCAGTACACAGGTATTGTAAGCAGCAAACAGGGAGTAAGTACACAGGTATTGTAGCCAGTACACAGGGAGCCAGTACACAGGTATTGTAGTCAGTACACAGGGAGCCAGTACACAGGTATTATAGGCAGTACACAGGGAGCCAGTACACAGGTATTGTAGTCAGTACACAGGGAGCCAGTACACAGGTATTGTAGACAGTACACAGGGAGCCAGTACACAAGTAGCCAGTACGCAGGTATGGTAGGCAGTATGCAGGGAGCCAGTACACAGGTATTGTAGGCAGTATACAGGGAGCCAGTACACAGGTATTGTAAGCAGTACACAGGGAGCCAGTATTCAGGTATTGTAGGCAGTACACAGGGAGCCAGTACACATGTAGTGTAGGTAGTACACAGGGAGCCAGTACACAGGTATTGTAAGCAGTACACAGGGAGCCAGTACACAGGTATTGTAAGCACTACACAGTGAGCCAGTACACAGGTATTGTAGGTAGTACACAGGGAGCCAGAACACAGGTATTATAGGCAGTACACAAGAAGCCAGTGCATAGGTATTGAAGCAGTACACAAAGAGCCAGTACACCGGTATTGTAAGCAGTACACAGGGAGCCAGTACACAGGTATTGTACACAGTACACAGGGAGCCAGTACACAGGTATTGTAGTCAGTACCCAGGAAGCTAGTACTGTACACAGGTATTGTAGGCAGTACACAAGGAGCCAGTACACAGGTATTGTAGGCAGTACACAGGAAGCCAGTACACAGGTTTTGTAGACAGTACACAGGGAGCCAGTACACAGGTAGCCAGTACACAGGTATTGTAGGCAGTGCACAGGGAGCCAGTACACAGGTATTGTAGGAAGTACATAGGGAGCCAGTACACAGGTATTGTAAGCAGTACACAGGGAGCCAGTATTCAGGTATTGTAAGCAGTACACAGGGAGCCAGTACACAGGTATTGTAGGCAGTACACAGGGAGCCAGTACAAAGGGAGCCAGTACAGAGGTATTGTAAGCAGTACAAAGGTAGCAGTACACAGGTATTGTAAGCACTACACAGGGAGCCAGTGCACAGGTATTGTAGGTAGTACACAGGGAGCTAGTACACAGGTATTATAAGCAGCAAACAGGGATCCAGTACACCGGGAGCCAGTACACAGGTATTGTAAGCAGTACACAGGGAGCCAGTACACAGGTATTGTAGGCAGTACACAGGGAGCCAGTACACAGGGAGCCAGTACACAGGTATTGTAAGCAGTACACAGGGAGCCAGTACACAGGTAGCCAGTATACAGGTATTGTAAGCAGTACACAGGGAACCAGTACGCAGGTATTGAAGGCAGTACGCAGGGAGCCAGTACACAGGGAGCCAGTGCACAGGTATTGTAGGCAGTACACAGGGAGCCAGTACACAGGTATTGTAAGCAGTATACAGGTAGCCAGTAAAAAGGTATTGTATACAGTGCACAGGGAGCCAGTACTCAGGTATTATAGGCAGTACACAGGGAGCCAGTACACAGGTATTGTAGGCAGTACACAGTGAGACAGTACACAGGTATTGTAAGCAGTACACAGGTAGCCAGTACACATCTATTGTAAGCACTACACAGTGAGCCAGTACACAGGTATTGTAGGTAGTACACAGGGAGCCAGTACACAGGTATTATAGGCAGTACACAGGGAGCCAGTACACAGGTATTGTAGGCAGTACACAGGGAGACAGTACACAGGTATTGTAAGCAGTACACAGGTAGCCAGTACACAGGTATTGTAAGCACTACACAGTGAGCCAGTACACAGGTATTGTAGGTAGTACACAGGGAGCCAGTACACAGGTATTATAGGCAGTACACAGGGAGCCAGTACACAGGTATTGTAGGCAGTACACAGGGAGACAGTGCACAGGTATTGTAAGCAGTACACAGGTAGCCAGTACACAGGTATTGTAAGCACTACACAGTGAGCCAGTACACAGGTATTGTAGGTAGTACACAGGGAGCCAGTACACAGGTATTATAAGCTGTAAACAGGGAGCCAGTACACAGGGAGCCAGTACACAGGTATTGTAAGCAGTACACAGGGAGCCAGTACACAGGTATTGTAGGCAGTACACAGGAAGCCAGTGCATAAGTATTGCAAGCAGTACACAAAGAGCCAGTACACAGGTATTGTAAGCAGTACACAGGGAGCCAGTACACAGGTATTGTAGACAGTACACAGGGAGCCAGTACAAAGGTATTGTAGTCAGCACACAGGGAGCTAGTACACATGTATTGTAGGCAGTACACAGGGAGCCAGTACACAGGTATTGTAGGCAGTACACAGGGAGCCAGTATTCAGGTATTATAGGCAGTACACAGGGAGCCAGTACACAGGTAGTGTAGTCAGTACACAGGTAACCAGTAATCAGGTATTGTAGACAGTACACAGGGAGCCAGTACAACGGTATTGTAGGCAGTACGCAGGGAGCCAGTACACAGGTATTGTAGGAAGTACACAGGGAGCCAGTAGACAGATATTGTAAGCAGTACACAGGGAGCCAGTACACAGGTATTGTAAGCAGTACACAGGGAGCCAGTACACAGGTATTGTGGGCAGTACACAGGGAGGGAAGCCAGTACACAGGTATTGTAAGCTGTACACAGGGAGCCAGTACACATGTATTGTAGGCAGTACACAGGGAGCCAGTACACAGATATTGTAAGCAGTACACAGGGAGCCAGTACACAGGTATTGTAGGCAGTACACAGGGAGCCAGTACACAGGTATTGTAGGGAGTACACAGGGAGCCAGTGCACAGGGAGCCAGTGCACAGGTATTGTAGGCCGTACACAAGGAGCCAGTACACAGGTATTATAAGCAGTACATAGGGAGCCAGTGCATAGGTATTGTAAGCAGTACACAGGGAGCCAGTACATATGCATTGTAAGCAGTACACATGGAGCCAGTACACAGGTATTGTAGTCATTACACAGTGAGCTAGTACACAGGTAGTGTAGGTAGTACACAGGGAGCCAGTACACAGGTATTGTAAGCAGTACACAGGGAGCCAGTACACAGGCATTGTAAGCACTACACAGTGAGCCAGTACACAGGTATTGTAGGTAGTACACAGGGAGCCAGAACACAGGTATTATAGGCAGTACACAGGAAGCCAGTGCATAGGTATTGAAGCAGTACACAAAGAGCCAGTACACCGGTATTGTAAGCAGTACACAGGGAGCCAGTACACAGGTATTGTACACAGTACACAGGGAGCCAGTACACAGGTATTGTAGTCAGTACCCAGGAAGCTAGTACTGTACACAGGTATTGTAGGCAGTACACAAGGAGCCAGTACACAGGTATTGTAGGCAGTACCCAGGGAACCAGGGAACATGTATTGTAAGCAGTACACAGAGAGCCAGTACACAGGTATTGTAGTCAGTACACAGGAAGCCAGTACACAGGTTTTGTAGACAGTACACAGGTAGCCAGTACACAGGTATTGTAGGCAGTGCACAGGGAGCCAGTACACAGGTATTGTAGGAAGTACACAGGGAGCCAGTACACAGGTAATGTAAGCAGTACACATGGAGCCAGTATTCAGGTATTGTAAGCAGTATACAGGGAGCCAGTACACAGGTATTGTAGGCAGTACACAGGGAGCCAGTACAAAGGGAGCCAGTACAGAGGTATTGTAAGCAGTACAAAGGTAGCCAGTACACAGGTATTGTAAGCAATACACAGGGAGCCAGTGCACAGGTATTGTAGGTAGTACACAGGGAGCTAGTACACAGGTATTATAAGCAGCAAACAGGGAGCCAGTACACAGGGAGCCAGTACACAGGTATTGTAAGCAGTACACAGGGAGCCAGTACGCAGGTATTGTAGGCAGTACACAGGGAGCCAGTACACAGGGAGCCAGTACACAGGTATTGTAAGCAGTACACAGGGAGCCAGTACACAGGTAGCCAGTATACAGGTATTGTAAGCAGTACACAGGGAGCCAGTACGCAGGTATTGTAGGCAGTACGCAGGGAGCCAGTACACAGGGAGCCAGTGCACAGGTATTGTAGGCAGTACACAGGGAGCCAGTACACAGGTATTGTAAGCAGTATACAGGTAGCCAGTAAAAAGGTATTGTATACAGTACACAGGGAGCCAGTACTCAGGTATTATAGGCAGTACACAGGGAGCCAGTACACAGGTATTGTAGGCAGTACACAGGGAGACAGTACACAGGTATTGTAAGCAGTACACAGTGAGCCAGTACACAGGTATTGTAGGTAGTACACAGGGAGCCAGTACACAGGTATTATAAGCTGTAAACAGGGAGCCAGTACACAGGGAGCCAGTGCACAGGTATTGTAAGCAGTACACAGGGAGCCAGTACACAGGTATTGTAGGCAGTACACAGGAAGCCAGTGCATAAGTATTGCAAGCAGTACACAAAGAGCCAGTACACAGGTATTGTAAGCAGTACACAGGGAGCCAGTACACAGGTATTGTAGACAGTACACAGGGAGCCAGTACAAAGGTATTGTAGTCAGTACACCGGGAGCTAGTACACATGTATTGTAGGCAGTACACAGGGAGCCAGTACACAGGTATTGTAGGCAGTACACTAGGAGCCAGTACACAGGTATTGTAAGCAGTACACGGGGAGCCAGTACACAGGTGTTGTAGTCAGTACACAGGTAACCAGTAATCAGGTATTGTAGACAGTACACAGGGAGCCAGTACAACGGTATTGTAGGCAGTACGCAGGGAGCCAGTACACAGGTATTGTAGGAAGTACACAGGGAGCCAGTACACAAGTATTGTAAGCAGTACACAGGGAGCCAGTATTCAGGTATTGTAAGCATTTCACAGGGAGCCAGTACACAGGGATTGTAGGCAGTACACAGGGAGCCTGTACAAAGGGAGCCAGTACAGAGGTATTGTAAGCAGTACACTGGTAGCCAGTACACAGGTATCGTAAGCACTGCGCAGGGAGCCAGTACACAGGTATTGTAGGTAGTACACAGGGAGCAAGTACACAGGGAGCCAGTACACAGATATTGTAAGCAGTACACAGGGAGCCAGTACAAAGGTATTGTAAACAGTACACAGGAGCCAGTACACAGGTGTTGTAGGCAGTACACAGGGAGTCAGTACACAGGAAGCCAGTACACAGGTATTGTAAGCTGTACACAGGGAGCCAGTACACATGTATTGTAGGCAGTACACAGGGAGCCAGTACACAGATATTGTAAGCAGTACACAGGGAGCTAGTACACAGGTATTGTAGGCAGTACACAGGGAGCCAGTACACAGGTATTGTAGGGAGTACACAGGGAGCCAGTGCACAGGGAGCCAGTACACAGGTATTGTAGGCCGTACACAAGGAGCCAGTACACAGGTATTATAAGCAGTACATAGGGAGCCAGTGCATAGGTATTGTAAGCAGTACACAGGGAGCCAGTACATATGCATTGTAAGCAGTACACATGGAGCCAGTACACAGGTATTGTAGTCATTACACAGTGAGCTAGTACACAGGTATTGTAGGCAGTACACAGGGAGCCAGGACACATGTATTGTAGGCAGTACACAGGGAGCCAGTACACAGATATTGTAAGCAGTACACAGAGAGCCAGTACACATGTATTGTAAGCACTACACAGGCAGCCAGTACACAGGTATTGTAAGCAGTACACAGGGAGCCAGTACACAGGTATTGTAAGCAGTACACAGGGAGCAGTACAGAGATATCGTAAGCAGTACACAGGGAGCCAGTACACAGGTATTTTAGGCAGTACACAGGGAGCCAGTACACAGGTATTGTAAGCAGTACACAGGGAGCCAGTACACAGGTATTGTAAGCAATACAAAGGGAGCAAGTACACAGGTATTGTAATCAGTACACAGGGAGCCAGTACACAGGTATTGTACGCAGTACACAGGGAGCCAGTGCGCAGGTAATGTAGGCAGTACACAGGGAGCCAGGACACAGCTATTGTAAGCAGTACACAGGGAGCCAGTACACAGGTATTGCAGTCAGTACACAGGGAGCCAGTACACAGGTATTGTAAGCAGTACACAGGTATTGTAAGCAGTTCACAGGTAGCCAGTACACAGGTATTGTAGGTAGTACACAGGGAACCGATACACAGGTATTGTAAGCAGTACACAGCACAGCACAGTACCTCATCCTCGAGTCAGCAGTCTGCCACTCTCGACCCGCCCCCGCCCACCGCACCATGACATAGCCAATCACTGGCAGTCTCTGGCTCAGGGCAGCCAATTAGTGTATGTATGTGTGCTTCTTTAGCGCACATACATAGACTTTTAGGACTGACCAATAGGCTCACTACTTGCTGTCAGCAGACAGCAAGGAGCCGAAGGAAAAAAAATCAAAATACCTGCACCTCCTTTAGGGGGTAGGGATGACTTATTTTTTTTCTTCTTTCCCAGCGGGGAGGCAGCGCCCAAGCGCTCCCTATTGAACAGCCGCCGCTGCATCAGGAGCCTGGGTGTGCCCCTCTTTATGATGAGTCTGGTCTGAAGTCTGTATAATGGTATAACTGGGAAGTAGAAGGGGCCTAATGCTTGGCATCCTTTGCAGCTAAGAGAAACTGGTCAGGTTCTACACATTGTGCAACATATTCTTTAAAGGGTAAGTTTACTTCTTGAAAACGTGATCCTTACACTATACACTGAATTAGTAGTCATGGGGCTTGTAAGAATCATAATGTTTTCAATGGTGAGCAGTCATTAGCTAGCGCGGTCACATGACTGTGTTGACCAATGAGAATCTCTTCTGAGCCTACTTCTTCCAGAATGGTATCCTAAAAGAAAGCAGAGGTTTTTTTGGTTACCACAGTCGCTTGGCCTTGCTGACCAATGACCGTTCACTTTTACAAGCATCATGATGTTTATAGGCTCTAGGGCTTGGAGTGCAGTGTTTGATGTGTGGAGTAGTGCAAGACGCATGACTTTTTCTGGGGAACACGTTCTGTTGAATCCCTGGACAGCTTTATCAAGGAAATCACAGGGGTGGGGAACAGAAAAAGAAGGCAAAACCTCAAAAGGCCCTACTCCTGAAACTAGATTCTTTCATTTCTGTCAGGCTTTCAAGGCCAAGCCTGGAACACATTTACACTGTAATCCCTGGTGGAAAACCCTTCTTTCATGAAGGTACCCATACTTGTAAAAGTAGGGGGTGTCCTTTTACCTTCATGACCATCTAGTTTCAGGATATATCAGACATTTGGGTTCAGGATGTTGTCATTGGGGGCTACACATCAGAATGTTGGGCCCTGCTTCTTCTCCACTTCATGTTTTCAAACTTTCATATGTCTCTGCAAAGACTTGCAGATCTCCACATTGATCTGGAGCAACACTTGTCCCAAGGGGTTATAACCATGGTGCCGGGGGAAAAAGGTTACCAGGGTTTCTATTCACATCTGTTCACCTTCTCCAAAGTGAAAAGGGGAATCCACACCATACTGCATGTAAAGATTATTAACAAATTTCTTTGGGTTCATAAATTCTCTATAGAATCTACCCGGTCATTCATTGCTTCCCTCCACCTGGGAGACTTTCTGGCCTCTGTGAACATCAAGGATGTGTACTTACACATTCCTATCTGCCTGATGCATTTTACACTACCTTGGCACACAACATTACCAATTTGTGACCCTTCTCTTTAGCCTGTCCACTGCACCTTAGGTTTTCACCAAGCTGCTAGCTCCTGTTTTTGCTCTGCTTTGCTTTCAGGGCATCCCAACAGTGGGACCTTCTTCTGAGAGAAGAGTTAGTAAAGGCCATTATTTCCAATAAGTCAGTGCTGGAACCATATCTTTGTTTGAAGTATTTAGGCCTGGTATCTAGGACTTAGTAAATCTAAGCCTGGTTCTGGGTATGACCCTGTCCTTCCACAAGACAAACTCTAAACTCCCAATCTTAGACTCTACAGTCCAGCAGTCAACCAACGCTCCACTTTTGCAGAAGAGTTTTGGGATTGATGGTGGCTTCTTGCGAGGCAGTCCCATATGTCCAGTATGATTCCAGACTGTTTCAACTCAACATTCTGGTAGAGGGAAAAGGCGGGCTGAGTCTGAGAGTTAGAAACAGGAAATTTCTTCCTCCCTTTAGTCTGGAAGGTTTCTCATGATGGACTTCATCCTGTTGGGCTGGGAAGGAGTCTTTAGTACTGTCTCAGGGCAAGGTACTTGGTTGCTGGAGGAAACAATGTTCTGGAATTCAGAATCATCAGGAAGGAACCAAGTTCAATGGGAAGTGGATCTACTTCTTGCTTAATCAGAATGTCATGTTCCAGAATTGTCTGCCACATACATTCAGAAAACTGGCATGTGGATTTCTTCAATTGTCAATGTCTGGACTCCAGAGAGTGGTCTATTCACCCCCATGTGTTTCTAGTCCTCTGTACAAGGTGGGGGTGCTAGACATAGTCTTTCTGGCTTCCAGGTTGACCAACAAACTGCCCTGGTGACTCTGTGGGATCAGTTAAACCTGATTTTTGCCTTTCCTGCTCTAAAAATAATTCCTCATCTGCTTCACAATATCAAGATGGAAGGTGCCCCAATTATTTACATCACCCCAAACTGGGCCAGGTGGCTGTTATACTCTAACCCCACCAGACTGCTTGGAGATTCTCAGTGAACCCTCCCAGATCATCCATTTCCTCTTTAACAAGGACAGGTTTACCAACATGCTTTTTGGCCATTGGCTTTGATAGCTTGGCTGTTGAAGGCCAGGTCCTGAGGGATAGGGGTCTACCTGGATCCATTATCCAAATGCTTCTGAAGGCTAGAAAGTCAATTTGTCACAAAGTCTGCCTTCATACCTGGAAAAAATATTTCTTGTGGTGCAGGAATTTCCATCAAAGGAACTACTCTGTAGGAAGAATCCTGCATCTTCTCCAGTTTGATCTGGATCAACATCTGTCCTTGAGTACTATTCAAAGTTAAAATCTCAGCCACATCCATTATCTTTCAGAGGTTGCTTGCTTCCTACTCTCTAGTGAAGATCTTTGTGCAGGGTGTCACTCACATTGTTACCTTTGTTTGTTATACAGTCACCCTGTGGGATCTCAACCTGTTGCTGTTGGCTTTACAAAAACAACCCTTTTAACCTATTATGGATATTTCTTACTCGCACAGTTAAAGTAAAAAAAACAGAATATGCTTCTAAGTGCAGTATTAAGGAGTATTTATTCATAAAAAGTGGTTAAAAACACTTACAATGTAGTAGATCAAATGAGCATCTCAGTCAGCATAATAAGCATCCTGTAGAGTCCTTTGCCTCTGGGGGGGGGGGGGGGCTGGCACACAGCTGTGACAGGAAAGGGAGAAGCGAGGAAGCAAGATAGCCGATGGACTTCCAGGGCCATGCTGGAACGTATAGGCTGGAGCTGACATAAAGGGGGCGGTAACGTGTTTTGGAACATGAGCAATTCACTCCTTCATCAGACCTGATCTGATGAAGGTCTGATGAAGGAGCGGATTTGTTTTTTTTTACTTTAGTTTGCTCCAGAGTTGCTTCCTCTGCCTGAAGTGCTGCTGCAAGTGCTCCCCTAGTCTTTCCTCCTTTCCTTAACCTTAATGTTGAAGCTGATGCTGATGTGACAATAATCTAGTGCAGTTCAATGGAGGATATTTCCTCATAGAAGCGCCCTATTTCTCTTCCTCTTACTCGCAAAGTTGCCTTTCTCATCACCATCTTTTACATCTGGTTCCTCTATTTCTAGGTGGATTTGTCAGCTTAACATTCAAACTTATGACCTTGGGAACAAGATTCAACCATTCCTGGTCAATGTGTATTCCACTAGATCAGTTTAGATCAACTAATTTCTGAATTGGCATCCTTAACTTGTAAAAGAAACACTTTTTTGTGCTACACAAGGATAAGGTTATATTGCGGCCCAGGGACTTTTTTCTTCCTAATGGTGGTTTCTTCCTTTCATTTTAACCAGGACAATGTTTGGTCATCCTTCTGCCCTGCTCATAAACATCTTCAAGAGATCTCCCTCTATTGTCTATATGTGGTGTGTTTATTCCTAAGCTACTGCTCCTTTTCTTTAGTCTGACTCTCTCTTTGTTATTCCTGAAGGTCCCAATAGGACACAACCTGATTTTTGTTCCACTATAGCTAGGTGGATTAGTCAGGTCATCATTCAAGTTTATGACTTCAGGGACAAGGGTTTTCCAGTCAAAGTTTCCTCTGCTAGATCAGTTACTACTTCATAGGCTTTTCAGCATCTGTTGCTGAGATTTGCAAGGCTGTCAGCAGGTCTTCTGTTCACACATTTGTTAAGTTTTATGAGGTAGATGTTTGGTCCTTGTGGACTTGTTAGCCTTTCATTTGCTATTGCCCATCATTCAGTTGATCTGTCTTTGGACATTCCAGAGTTTCAGAATGTTATCCTGTGTCAGTAAATGTATAACTAGGAAAACTCGACATTTGTTTTATTTGTAAAATCCTTCTCTTGGAGTACATTACCTGACACAAGTTCTTCCTCAGTGCTCTTCTGATCCACCTCTATCATTCCTTGCTACTAAACTGAGGCATGCTGAAAAGTATTATACCGAGCTGTCCTTACAGCTTCACTTTGCCAGTGCCCAATTCTTCTGAAAGCAGTACTATAACAACAGTATACATTGTATATAGATGTTTAAGAATACTATGATGGGCCCCATCATGTACTCCAAGAAAAGGATTTTACAGGTAAGACAAAAATCCTGTTTCACTTTGGGAGGTGACAACCATGCATACAAGTATACACATACATACAATTACAAATTTATTATACAAACTTTTAAAAAAAGATGAAGAACATCTGAACCATATCTTAAAAGAATACACAAAGAAGGTTATAAATAAGCCACCTTAACAAAATGTTATTCTGTCAATGTGTTTCGCTGGAACCGCTTTATCAGGACATAAACTCCAACCTTTAAAGCTGTTGTTGTGTGAATCCACAGGTAGAACAAATGTTAATGCAAATTTCAAAATATAGGATAAAATGTAGAAACCTTATGTTTTCATAGGAAATAAAATAAGAAAATAAAGCAATTAAAAATATATAAGCCGAGAATCAACCACCGGCAACTCACCATCCCCAAACCCAAGGGGGGCCTGGGAGTACCAGACCTTACTACTGGGCCTGTCAATTACAGCGCATTGTCGATTGGAATGTACACGACACAATTAAAGATTGGATTACATTAGAAAATGCAGTCTCAGATGCCCCTATCCACATCACGCCGTGGATCCACACGAAACACATCCCAGCCACCCTTAAAACACACCCACTCATAGGCCCTACATTAGACAGCTTCAAAAAATGCACTAAATCTAGGGGCATATCAAATATCACAGGCCCCATGACCCCGATTCTCAACAACCTTGACTTTCCCCCAGGCATGGACAAAGAGTTCCTCCAAACCTCCACTACTGCTCCCGACCTACGTATCCTCCACTTAACCTCCAACGGAACTATTCTACCCTTGGCCACATTACAACAAAAATGGCCTGAAACATCATTAAACTTCTGGAGGTATTTCCAAACCTATGCATCCAGCCCTCGTCATCACCTCCAAACCTCCTTGAGAAACAGGTACGGACCCCCTTTCAGTTCCAACAACTCTTAGCCCCAGTACCCCGGACACTATAAACTATACGGGGATCTAAATCACGTAAAAAACTTCGACAGATTACATCCCGGATACTCACCCACACAAAATTCCCACCGACCCTACACAAAGCACACCTAGGTGCCGCACTACACCTATCCCCGTAGACTCTGACGTAAAAGATTACATTAGGTTAGAAATTAACACAGCACATGTAAGGTTAGCTGTTACGCGACATTAACTGTCCGGGTCATC
>BLSH010127935.1:4133-21437 GCA_018402905.1 Glandirana rugosa | reverse complement strand
CAGCAGTAGTAAAGTAATCTATCTCAGGATGCAGGATCAGGTCTTAAAATGTCTCAAATCTGTCCCTCACGCAGTCAGCTACCTTTCCCTACACTAACCCAAGGAGCATGTGACTGCAGCACTGTGACTCCAGCTTATAAAGAGGCTGGGTCACATGATGCACTGGCCAATCACAGCCATGCCATTAGTAGGCATGGCTGTGAAGGCTTCTAAGGGCAAACCAGTGAAACACTTGTTGATTGGCTGCCCTGCAGCTTCTCAACACGTGGAGTAAAATAGCAGAACCCCGGACCGAACCCGAACGATTTTTGAAATGTCCGGGTCCGGGTCCGTGCCACGGACACCCGAAAGTTCGGTACGGACCCGAACGTTACAGTCCGGGTTCGCTCAACACTAATCCTGAGGAGTGTCCTATAAAGAGGAGTTGCCTTGAGAAATCTAGGACTGGACGTGTTTATGGTCAGCTCTGCTTCTGGGTATGGAATTATGTCCAGTTCTGGTTATCCATCATGACACTGCATGGAGGAGCCAGAAGGAGGAAGTACATGCTCCTAAGTAATTATTATTTAATATCATTAAGTTTTTTAAATGGATAGTGGGATGGGTTATGCCCTATATGAGCTTACTGTTAACATCTCAGTGCCAGCACTGATGATGGCCCATAGGCTGAAATGCATTGGATGGAACCAGAAGTGTGAGGTAGGACTCCATATTTGATACTGTTCATCTGGAACATTTGTATAGGTTTTTACTATTTTTAAATAAATGCTTATTATGAGTTACATGGAATATTTGTTCTGTGTTCCCATCTACTAAGCAGGAGCTACAGAGGGGGAAAGAGTAATGATATGATCTTTGATAAGAAGAAAGCAAAAGACTGAGAATTTAGACCTAGCCGCTTGTCTGGCTATTGCTGTACATAAGCTCATCTTGTAGAGATCTCACCACCATCTTGTAAAGTTCTCACCCTTTGGTAAGATGCTCAGTGTGCTGTTTGGTGGTGGGACTGCTTACTGAACATATGGGAAGATCAATTTGGGATCTTACCGTGATTTATCTACAGTAATTTAAAGACTGCTTGCAATACCACTTTCTGTTTTTCCTTTGAAATTACAGTGGTTGTGTATACCATTTTAAGGGTGCAGCTTAAATTATGTTGTTTTAGAAAGCACATGTTTCATTTATTTTAAGGATAACAAGTTTTTTGTTTACCACCCAACATGTTTTTTAGAGTGTATGTAACAACCTAGAAAAATGTATATGTTTAACATAAATATTAAATAAAAATAAATTATAGGAGCTTAATAGTATAGCCTTGTGTAGTATAGCCTATAAATTGATTTGAAATGTACCACGTTTACATTTATGGTTTTAAAGTAAAAATAATGAATACCATTAGTTAAACTAAATTATCTTTTTTTTCTGTTTTGTCTTACTCTTTGTACAGTATATACTGTATATTAACATTTTTTTTATAATTTTAACTGTGGAGTGTGAATGCTTTGGTTATATGCCTGCCAGCAGAAGCACAGAATTAGAGCTCCTCTGTTTTACAAAGTGTGAATTTGTGACTCCCTATTAAAATGGAAATATTCAAAGCATGCAGACGTCTGTAACTGTCTGTTCCAAGGACATGTTAATGCATTTGAGAGGATATTATAGCTTAACGCAGAAAAGAGGTCCTAGTGGCAAAATATAAGGCTGCTTAACAGAATTACAGGCAGAACTGTTGCTCACATTGCTCGTATACCATCTAAGAAAGAGCTTTAGGATAGGAATGGAACATGGATTCAAAGCTGCATATTTGGCATGAACAGCTATTCAACAATACCCCTCATTACATAAAATTTAGCATAGCCTTTTCAAAATACCCTGACATTATGAAATTCATTTTTTTTTTAAATAGTAGACATATCCCAAAATATCATAAATGTGATTTTAAAGTGTTAGTTCACACTTCTATAAAATGTACTGTGCAATCAAGGGCCTCCACTGTATTCCCCCTACTCCTGTTGCAGCAGCGCTGAGCTCAGATGCTACTGTGACAGGGTGAGGGAGAGCATACTGCACATTTGCAGTTTTTTTTATACATTCTATACATTTTTTATACATTCTTTATTTAATGACTTAGGATTACAGCGTTGCATAGAGAACAAAAATGTGTTCAACAGATACATAGAGAATAACAAGGGTCATACTGCATAGGAACATGCAATATTGAGAGCAGTGTGGTATCAGTGCTTGAACAAGTTAGAGGTATGAATCGATACTTCAATGCCCCGAGTTGCAGAATGGGCAAAAATAAGGGCCCAGTCCTAGTGACACTGAACCTCACATTTATCAAAAAACTATACAGAACATCTAATAGCGTCATATTCCCGGTACAATCAGGAAGTAGCGAAAAAGTACAGAGCAAGTAGAAAGGAGAGGACACTCAGACTCACGCCCAGGGGACGATAAGCTACATTTTTTAAGCTGCACAATGTTTTATAATTACTAGGGCCTCTTGACTGTATGGTACATTTTTTTAGAATGTAAACTAACCCTTTAAATACAAAAAATATAAAACTTTTTGCCCTACTAATTATTTCCTTAATCACAGTTGGCATTAAACCCAAATGTGTATATAAACCCCAAGCAGCTACAATGTACATTGAACAATGTCAAGCTCTCTGGATACAAATGTGGAAATATATATACCACAAATGTAGCACTTTAAGAACACTTTCACACTGCCTCCCATTCATTTGAATAGGTGCTTTCACACTGGGGTGGTGCGCTTGTGGGACGGTAGAAAAAGTCTTGCAAGCAGCATCTTTGGGGCATGTTTGGAGTACTAGAAATAGCGCTTCAAAAGCGCCCCTGCCCATTGAAATGAATGGGCAGCACTTCCACAGTGCCTTAAAAGCTTTCTGAAAGCACCGAAAAACGGGTCTTTTTTAATTGTTAATCGTTGTCATGTGACCTTAAAGAAAGAGGCCTGCTAGCACCCGAAGAGCACTGCAAAAACGACCGGCTCTTTAGCGGCTGTTTTAGCAGCGCTTCAGCGTGAAAGTCTAAACCAAACAAAACACACCACCATTGTGATAGAAAATGCATACACACAAAGAAATTAAACTTAGATTAAACAATTACATTTGCTACATTAAATTGTGTTCAATTAAATTATCCACAATCAACCACTTCAATACCAGGCACTTAGAATACTTCCTTTCCAGACCAATTTTCAGCTTTCAGTGCTGTTGCACTTTGAATGAGAATTGCGCGGTCGTGCGACGCTGTACCCATACAAAATTTTTATCATTTTGTTCCCACAAATAGAGCTTTCTTTTGGTGGTATTTGATCACCCCTGCGGTTTTTATTTTTTGTGCTACAAATAAAAAAAGACAGAAATTTTTTGAAAAAAAAAAGGTTTTCTTTGTATAAGTACATTTTCTCCTTCACTGATGGGCACTGATGTGGCTACACTGATGGGCACTGATGAGGCTACACTGATGGGCACTGATGAGGCAGTACAGATTGGCACTGAGGAGGTGGCACTGATGATGGGGCACATATATGCAGCACTGATGGGCACTGATAGGTGGCACTGATAAGCAACACTGATGGGCACTGATACATGGCACTGATATGCGGTACTGATGGACACTCATAGGCGGCACTGATAGCTGGCACTGGGCACTGATGTGCACTGATAGGTGGCACTGCTGGACACTGATAGGTGGCACTTTTAGGTGGCACAGGTGGGCACTGATAGGTGGCACATGTGGGCACTGATAGGTGGCACAGGTGGGCACAGGTGGTCACTGATAGGTGGCACTGGTGGGCACTGGTGCATATAGCACTGTTAGGGATGGCACTTGCAGGCAACATATATGGGCACAGTGCCATCCTTACGGTGCACTGTATTGCCCTTACCTGGTGGTCTAGTGGGGGCTCCCTGGTGGTCCTGGGTGGCCTCCATGTTGTCTCTCTGGTGGTCCTGGGCGGCCTCCTCATGGTGTCCCAGGGGGGCTCCCTGGTGGTCCTGGTCAGCTCCCTGGTGGTCCAGTGGGGTGATCCTGAGGGTGGCTACAGTGATAAACGTTCAGCACAGCCCCCCCCCCATCAGGAGAGCAGCTGATAGGCTCTCCACAGTTCAGGTCTGCAGACCTGAGCAGAGGAAAAGCCAATAAACGACTCTTCCTATTTACACTGCGATCAGCCGTGATTGGTCACGGCTGATCATATGGTAAAAGGCTTCCACGAAAGCCTTTTACCTCGGACGGTAATGCAGTGGGTCAGACTGACCCACGGCACCATCGATTGCCGCGATTCGCGCGATCGCGGATTATCCTGAGGACATCAATAGACGTCCAGTCAGGATAATGAACCACCCGCTTGGACGTCATTCTTTAATAGGCTGGGCGGGAAGTGGTTAATAATACCTAATGTCACACCTAATACTAATGTCATAAAATAAAATCCTTCTTATATCCAGTGTTTCTTCATTTGTTATACAACTTCATATTAATCCTTTCAACCAGGTGCATCCCCTCCAGCTAACTGAAAACACACTCAGGAACAGTTAGGCACTTTTTTCAGCTGCCCCAGAACTCTCCTCTATGTTATCTTACCAGTACATGTACACAGGACCGTTTATAGTCGTTTCCAGGCAGTTTAGAGGCTTTTTTTGGAAAGCAAAAAAATGTGTTCAGGACGGAAGTTCAGAGGCATTTGAAATGCCAAATGCGTGTAACAGCTTGTAAACGTGCCTAAACGCAGTAACTCGCTTTAAGCAACATTTAGTTTAGAGGTGCTTGTCATTTTAAAAAAATGCGTTTAGACTCGAACGCGGCAAAAAGCAGCTAAACGCGACATGTAAACGCGGCTAAACGGCCGTTTTAAGCGTCGGTTTCTAGCTGTCAAAAAATTGTTCAGGGGAGGTTGAAAAAGCATCCTGTGTACATTAAGCCTTAAGGAAAGGTAACTAGTGCTTGTAAGACCTATATGGCAATAATCCCTTAATTGGGATTTGCGTAAACTTTCTTTGCATTCTCCCAGGTAATAAATCAAATAGAGAGCAAAAATCTGCAAAATATTTCAACAAAATTTGTTCTAAAAAAAGGGTTAAAATGGTGGATAAAAAATGCTTACATGACATGTGTGCAACTGAGCACTATAGCACCATTTCCCTTAAAGCGGTTATAACTCTAAAAAAAAAATCCTGTTCCTTTAAAGCGTGTTTGTGCTGTAATATTTGGTGCTTTCTATCACCTAAAATACCTGGCTGATCCTGCCTGGTGCTGCCCTCCCCTTTGTAAACTGATCACTTTTATCATGGCTGCTGAGGCCCTGATACCGTGGTCAGATGCATCCGTCATCCACGGTCTCTCCTCTGTCCTCTCTCCCACTCCCTCCCTGCATGTCAGTGCTCGCCTCTCACTTCCTGCTGATAAAATTACTGTGTTTTCTTGCCATAATCCCCAGCATTAGATTACATTACGTGTCCCAGTGTATGGTATTTATAAAAAATATGCCACTGTATACCTTATTTTTGAGCACCACTCAGTGCTCACGTGACCACTTGCTGCTCTCCTCCTCTCCTCCCCTCCTCCCAGCAGGAGATTCTCAGCCCACCCTGGTGTAATTGTTAGATAGGGGAGGAGAGTGACGGGCAATCACGTGAGCGCCAAGCGGTGCTCTGAGATAAGTTATACAGCGGCATATTTTTTATAAATAACATACACTGGGGCGCATAATGTAATTTAACATTGGGTGTTATAGCAAGAAAAAAAGTGGCTTTGCAACGACTTTAAGACACTGTACTAGCTCTCTCAGCCTCAGGTGCAGTACATGCTAGAGTTCCACCTCTTTTTGCAAATGCTACTAGGCTTTGTCTGATGCTTTTTGTCTCAATGAACTTTCTCAAGGTCAATCACACCTTCAAAAACTTCATTGAGATGAAACAGTTGATGGTGATATTTACAGAGGAGCTGCAGGGTGCTGCACCTAAACGTGAGAGGGCGGGTGTGTTAGTACCACTACTAATAAATTACAGTTTCCTGTTCAGGGCAGTGGTTGCTAGAATGCTCGTGTCGACATATCAACAAGGGATGCATACCCAACCCAATTCAGCTGAATGTAAACAGTAGAGCTGAAGAATTTGGCTGATGTAATTGACCCAATATGGCAATATATGGAAATATATGGTCAATAACGTCAGCCAGCAACCCAGACATCTTTATTTATAGTCTTCTGCCAGTCAAGGAATGCCATGGCCAGCAGTGATTGGGGCCAGGAATGTACTGTTGGTTGTTAGGATGCCACCACCTGAATGTAAATACACACATAGGGGGAACATATGTAAACAGTGAGATGTGAAGTATTGCTGTGAATGAGGGCAATATTTCTTGGGCCTTTATTCACAGTTATCTTTAAGTGTCACCTATGGACAATTTTGGGCACTGTATGAAGTTATTAAAGGGGGCCTCCAGATTCTGATTAGCTCCCCCCAGACCCCCACATCTTCTGGTGCAGGGTCCTGGGTAAAATGCACTTTTCCTCATCAACATGGGAACAAAGGTGGTCTGCTAAGGCTACCCCCCAGCAAGGCATCCTCCCAATGTTGAGGGGTTCTGCCCAAAAAAAAATGCCAGTCCTTTGTCCTTGATGAGGGTCTGTCATTGGATTTTAAAGAAGCCCCCCCCCCTTACACCTATTAAAAAAAAGAACATTTTTGGTCAGTGAAGTTACAGGCCATTGCAGGTGATGAACGTCATTGACAAAATATGGTAATGTCCACTTGCGGTAAACAGTCGTTTTTTTTTCCATCAGGTCAGTGGGCGTCATTCATCATGATCGAAGTAGATCTACATCACTGGATGATGTGACTGACAAATCATTTATATTTTGGGACTTTATTTTCAATAATAGACTTTGTGTTGATTGCTTTTTTACTTGACTTTTGTTGTGAATGAGTAACCAGTATGCCTTGCTCATTCACATTGAGGGAGTATCTGGGGGCCCTCTTATTGTAACGGGGACTTCTAGTAATTCCTCCCTACAGACCCCTACAACCACCAGGCCACGGTTATGGGAAAGAGGTCCTTGTCCTTATCGATTTGGGGACAACATGCTTTGCCAGGGTAATCCCCCTTGGAAAGGTACCCTCCCCATGATGAGAGCAGGTAGCCTGGTATGCTTTAGGAGGTGGGGCATGCATGATTACTACCCCCCTTTTCCTGGAAAGCCAGACTGCCCCATGGATTGTAGGGTCCCTTTTAATATTCATATCAGACCCACTGGGGAGCTGGTATATACTGTATGTAGCTTTCAGATCCAGGAGATTGTTCTGGGCTACAAGAACAATTGGTTGACTTCTCCCAAAAAGTAATTTCCCCTTGTTCCACCTTGTCTCTATACATAGGATATTGCCATCTTGTTGTCCTTTTGAATTAAAATTCTTTTTCCCCTCAAAAAAAGAGCAAAGGAGATTACCGTTTACTACTGCACTCGAGCGCCAAAACATTGGTGACTGATCCCACTTGTGGAATTGGCCTCTTCCCCTGAACTAATAGGTCTTGTAGGTGTGTTACCCAGCCTAGTGTGCTTGCATCTAATATCATTATGGATCAAGGACCAGTGTCCATTTTATGGCAATTCTGTAGATTTTACATTTTCAACCACCACCACAGGGATTGCCTCACTGAAGTAATACGTTTCAATCCATTATAGATTTTGGAATGATGAAATCGAGCTGTTGGAAATCACTATCTGCACCCTCTGTTTAATTATCTGAATCTTCTCCCGAATCAGTTTTACTGAATTGTCGAACAAAGCTCAGAGAATCATAATTTTTTTTGTGCTTTTTTTAACCTCCCTGGAGGTCTGATTATGTCAATATTTTGAATGTCAAAGCGGTACATTGTTTTGCATGGAAATTTGTTGTTTTATATTGTAGGCCTGTAATTCTTAGGAGTAACTCACTTAAAGCTGTCCAAACAAGAGTCTAGTAGGCATCCCGGGTATGATAAAGTGTGAAACACAAAATCATAAATTATAATATAATAAATTATAAATAATTATAAAAAATATATATAATAATAATACATTTAATTCAATAATGTTATCAAACCAAAAACACTCAAATTTGTACAAACTAATCACTATCACTCAATTCTGATGCTGGGGTTCCATCAGATTAGGCGACCCGTCATATGTTGTAACGGAAGTGACGTTCCGTTGCCGCCATCTTGCTACACCCACACTCATCCGCAGTAAGGACACAGTGAGAATACGGGCAGTGGACATCTTTTTACACCTACCAGAGTTTTGCATTTCGCACTTATTTTTAACAGTAAACGGAGCTTATATAGTGACATACAGTATTTTCAAATCTGTCTGACTGTTTCGATGTTGAATTGTAAAAGCAGTGGTGCTCTGTCAGATCAGCAAACACGTGAGATCAACAGGCTTGCCGGTGCTTTTACAATTCAGCATCAAAAGAGTGTAAATACTGTATTTTATTAAATAAGATCAGTTTATTGTTACAAATAAGTGCGAAATGCAAAACTCCGGAGTGTGTAATAAGATGTCCACTTCTCATTGATCTGTACCGTGGACGAGTGAGAGGTGTAGCAAGATGGCGTCAATGGAACATCACTTCCTTTACAAGATATGACAGGTCACCTAATCTGACGGAAAACACCGGTATCCGCCGGAGGACACAGCGGGAGGACATCGGGCGACCACAGGGATAAGGTAAGTAACACTACAGTGTAATCCCGATTGTGACTCGGGGGTACTGCTTTTTGTACTGAAACTTAACCCCGAGCCACAGTTGGGATTACTGCCAGAAAGGTTAATGATGATCCACCTGTAGGACTGAAATATTTGCATCAAAATGTCTTGATGTTTAATGAAAGTCTGATAGTAATTTGAGTTTTACATGGAGCAACACAATCAAGGGTAAAAGGACTTTTGAAAAGGTTTTGGTGCCATTAAGAGCCAGAAAGTAGAGTTGAGCGGACACCTGGATGTTTGAGTTCGGCGGGTTCGGCCGAACTTCGCGAAAAAGTCCGGGTTTGGTACTGAACTTGACCCGAACTTGACCCCGGACCCCGAACCCCATTGAAGTCAATGGGGACCCAAACTTTTTGGCACAAAAATGGCTATAAAAAAGTCCTGGCAAGTGCTAGAGGGCTGCAAAAGGAAGTAAAATGGGGGTAAGGGTAGGACAAGTGCCCTACAAAAAAATGGGGATAGGGAAAATAACTTAAAATCAAATAAAAAAATAAAAATGGGAAGTGGGGGTGGATGGGGAGTAGGAGCCTAGAGGTTGACTAGGGGGTGACCGTGGCAGTGTAGGTGGAAGTGGCGTGGTGGAGGAGGAATAAGAGGAGGATAAGGAGGAGGTAGCCAACACTTTTTGTTGTTTGTTTTTTTTTCTAATTGGGCTAGCCCCCAAAATATTGAGGCATATTAGAACTAGGCAATGATTTTAGAACAATAATCTGTCCCTTACAGCAACAGCAGGAACCTGACCCTATAGGAGTAGGCAATGATTTTAGAACAATAATCTGTCCCTTACAGCAACAGCAGGAACCTGACCCTATAGGAGTAGGCGATGATTTTAGAACAATAATCGGTCCCTTACAGCAACAGCAGGAACCTGACCCTATAGGAGTAGGTAATGATTTTAGAACAATAATCAGTCCCTTACAGCAACAGCAGGAACCTGACCCTATAGGAGTAGGCGATGATTTTAGAACAATGATCTGTCCCTTACAGCAACAGCAGGAACCTGACCCTATAGAACTAGTAGATGATTTTAGAACAATAATCTGTCCCTCAAAGCAGTAGACTCTACCTAGTCCAGAATCAGATCGTTCTGTAATGCAGGATGAGATCTGCAATCTGTCCCTCAAAGCAGTAGTAGTAATCTCTACCTAGTCCAGAATCAGATCGTTCTGTAATGCAGGATGAGATGTTATTATTAGAGATGAGCGAACACCTGGATGTTCGGGTTCGGTGGGTTTGGCCGAACTTCGGGAAAAAGTCTGGTTCGGTACCGAACTTGACCCAAACTTTACCCCGAACCCCATTGAAGTCAATGGGGACCCGAACTTTTCGGCACAAAAATGACTGTAAAAAAGTCGTGGAAAGTGCTAGAGGGTTGCAAAGGGAAGTAAAATGATTTTAGAACAATAATCTGTCCCTTACAGCAACAGCAGGAACCTGACCCTATAGAACTAGAAGATGATTTTAGAACAATAATCTGTCCCTCTAAGCAGTAGACTCTACCTAGTCCAGTCAGATCATTCTGTAATGCAGGATGAGATGTTATTAGATCTGCAATCTGTCCCTAAAAGCAGTAGTAGTAGTAATCTCTACCTAGTCCACAATCAGATCGTTCTGTAATGCAGGATGAGATGTTATTATATCTGCAATCTGTCCCTCACAGCGCCAGCAGCATCCTCTCCCTACACTACCCAGTGAGCATGTGACATGCAGCACTAAGTGACTCCAGCTTATAAAGAGGCTGGGTAACATGATGCACTGGTCAATCACAGCCATGCCATTAGTAGGCATGGCTGTGATGGCTTCTAAGGGCAAACCAGTGAAACGCTTGTTGATTGGCTACCCTGCAGCTATTCAACATGCGTGATCAAATACCCGAACCCAGAACCCGAACCCAAACTTTTTTTCAAATGTCCGGGTTCAGGTCCGGGTCACGGACACCCCAAAGTTCGGTACGGACCCGAACTTTACAGTTACAGTTTACGTTTGCTCAACTCTACCAGAAAGGCAATACAACGCACTGGAAATTTTTTCCTGCTACTGAAAACCTCAGACATTGATTAAATGAATGGTGTAAGTATACTGTATATGAAGATAGTCATCTGTCAAATCTGGAGATCATCCAGTCTTTGAGATGCACTGCTTGTATGATCGATTTGAGAGATTCCATGATAAATAAATGCACCTGTATGTACTTGTTGAGGACTCTCATCATCTTCTATATGACAAGAAATATCAGAAAATAGAAGTCTTTTTACTTTGAACTTACGGTACAAACTGCACAGCCCCTTGTTGCAGAAAAGTTTGTACATAATGATATAATGATTGAAGTTTTAGTTTGGAATGAGGAAGACAAATTGATATACTACCTGTGAATATTGGAGTTGACTTATATTCCCAAAGATGACCCTTAATGATTGTCTGAAAATGTGAGCTGGAGCTTGGATTCAAATTGTTAGTTATTAAATCTGCTGGTACATCCAACATTACCATTCTCCCCAGACTGACAATGCTGCTGTCTTCTGTGCTTCCTATTCTCATTCCTCCAGAGTTGTGTGTCACTAGTAAAGGAGGTGTGTTACTGGTCAGATCACCAGGTGAAAACAGAGGGGAAAAAAGCCTAAGAAAAGAAAACTGATGCAGCCACCACATCTTATGATATGCAAACTGCAGTATATTATATTTTTGTTTTTTGGGTTTAATACTGCTTTAAGCCATAAGACCCTACAAGCTGTAATGATGGAGTCAAACAGCCTTGCATACAGAGTAAGCCACTAATTTCCACTTGTAAAGCAATGCTTTTAAATTTTATTCTACATCTTTTTGTTATTTCAATGCCTTCTCAATATTGTCTGACCAGACCCAAACTGCTTTATATTCTGATGTAAGTGCCAATACCAGTTTGCAGGTGTATCCCAAAGTTTGATAGATCTTTTCAAAATCTAGATTAGTCTCACAATCCTACTTTAACCAATTTAATACTCGGCACTTTCGCCCCCTTCCTGCCCAGGCCATATTTCAGCTTTTACAGCTGTCACACTTTGAATTACAATTACTCAGTCATGCAACACTGTACTCATGTGAAATTTTTATGATTTTGTTCACAGAAATAGAGCTTTCATTTGGTGGTATTTAATCACCATTAGGTTTTTATTTCTTGATAAATAAACAAAAAAAAAAAAGACTGACACTTTTGAAAAAAAAGTATTTAGTAAGAGTTATGGCAAGTTCTTTGAAGGTGTAATTTCTTGTCACAATTAATCATCATTAATCATCATGATCATATAACTAGTGTGGCGGTGATCAGGGGCACTGACTAGTGACAGTATGTAAAAAAAAAAAAAAACATTTTTTATTTATTTTTTTAAATGTTTTTTATTAAATTTTTTTTCTTTTTTTACATTTTTTTTTGTTTCAATGTTTTTATTGAAAACATTTTTGAACAAAATACAGGCAGGTTTGAACAATCGAAGGATAATCATACCATAAGTATAGACTATCATCATATGTTTTACAATCATTACTGTAGTAAGTTAGTTGTATTTAGTTATATTTGTTATGTATTTAATCTTAACAGTCATAACAAGACCCATCGCTTTTCACCTACGTTGTTTGAGAGAGCGGGTGAGTGTGGTGGCAGGGGGGGTGATGGTAGGGCAACCTCTAGTGTGGGACCTATGCTTTCAGCCCTTCGTCACATCACCCTCGCACCCCTAACGGGAACATCCTGTGGGTTGGTGTGTGACGAAGTGGCCTTTGATAGGTTTGCGTAACACTACTGTTGGTTTTGAGGGGTTTTAGGTCTTATTGGTTGATTTCATCCCCCAGGCAACAAAGTTAAGTAATGGTTGAGTATTATAAAGAAGGGTGATTGGTGTTTGCTTCCTCTTGTATCAACCTGTATACAGAGGGAGGAAGGAGTGGTGGTATGCTGTTGGTGCACCCTATTGTGAATGGTCGGGTCCGGGTGTACCCTGATATATAGAAATCATAGCGCTTGGGGTGTGGCCGTTACTTCAGTGAGATTACGGAATTCTACCAATTCCGTAAAGTTTCTCCAACATGCCCATATTTTCCAGAATTTGGTAGGGGTATCCCTGGATTAGTGGATCAAGTCTTCCATCTCAGCAATCCTCTCCACTCTATTGATCCATTCTGAGATGGAAGGAGGAATATTCTTTTTCCAGTGTATCGGGATACACATTTTTGCCGCATTGATAAGATGGAGGGTCATTGATTTTGTGTATGCAGATTGCAGAATATTTGTATGATGTAGATGATATTGGGCTGCTGTATACTCAAGGGTGTATGGTGTGATTTGTTTGATTAGGCGGTGAATTTCCAACCCAAAGGGTTGTAGATGGGGGCATTCCCACCATATATGGTGCATTGATCCTCGAGACTCATTACATCTCCAACACAACGGAGGGATAGAATCTTTGTAATTTGTCTGGGGTTCTGTACCATCTTGAGAATATTTTGAAGCCATTTTCCTGTGTTGAAACATTGGCTGACCCTTTGTAAATAGGTGTGTATATCTTTTCCCAATCCTCCGTGGATAGTTCTAACTTCACAGATTTTACTGGCTGCGTTATCTTTAGGATCGCAGTCTGCAAATAACAGGGAGTAAATGTTCTTCAGTTTTTGAGATGCTGCTCTAAAGCTGTTTAGTGTTGGTCCAATGAGTGGGTATTTCTTGCACATTTTTGGGGTGTGGATCCTACTGATCCATGGTAGGTTGTGTAATGGCAGTGGGGAGAAAGATTTTTCTAAGGATATCCAGTCCTTGGGGGAAGCATGTACAAGCCAGTCTGTCACTCTCGCCAGTTGGCATGCCCAATAATACCAGTGAATGTCCAGAAATCCGATTCCCCTTTTAGTTTCGGGGCCATCATGCAATCCCAGCTTATTCGTGGAGTTCTGGAGGTCCATAGAAAATTCCTACATATACGTCTGTAAGTAAGAAAGAATGTCATGGGCAGTTGGACTGGAATTGTCTTTAAGAGATATAAAAGTCTTAGGAGGACGTTCATCTTTATGACAGCTGCCCTCCTGAACCAAGAGAATGAGTGTTTTCTGAGTCCATTTCTGAAGGTCTTGCTCTATGATCTGCAGCATGTGAAGGAAATGTTTGGCATACAGGTCAGTCAATTTTGTAAGGAGATTAATGCCTAAGTATGTAATATTTTTAGGTTCCCAACTGAAGGGGAAGTTGGCCTGGCATTGTGTTACTGTGGTCGGGGGGAGGGAGATGTTCAGAGCTTTGGACTTCGAGAAATTAATTTGTAGGTTAGACATCTCTTTAAACAGGGCAAAATCTGTTAATAAATTTGGTATTGTGGTGTTTGGTTCTGTGAGGAACAGTAAGATGTCATTGGCATACGCTGCTAGTTTGTAAGGTTTTTTGTCAATTTCAATACCTTTTATGTCTGGATTTGCTCTGAGTCTGCGAAGGAAGGGTTCAAAGGAAAGAATAAATATGAGAGGGGATAGTGGGCAGCCCTGGCATGTCCCGTTTGTGATGGAGAAGGCGTACAACAGGTGGCCGTTGACTTTTATTCTTGCTGATGGGGTTGAGTATAGCGTGAGAATAAATTGGAGTATGCGCTTTTGAAATCCCATCGCTGTTAGAGCTGTAATCCCAAGCCACTCTGTCAAACACCTTCTCCGCATCAAGAGAAAGAAAGAAGCCAGGTTTTGAGGACAAGTAAAGCCAATGATGGATATTTATAGCTTTTATGGTGTTATTCCTGGTCTCCCTGCTTGGAAAGAAACCCACTTAAATTTTGTTTTTTTGCACACTGTACTACTCTGGGGAGGTGATAAGGACTTTTTGTTACACACTATGATTGCTTATAACAGTGAATTTCGCTGTTATAAGCAACCATTTTTCCTGAATTAAATGCATTTATTCATTGTTTACTATGATAATTAGCTGTGATTGGGTACGGCTACAGATGGGTTGTTATTGGGCCTGTCTGTACCATGTATTTACTTCGACCAATCACAGCGAGTAACACATATGTACACAATTATTGGCATGAATGGAAGCCATCCATTGTGTGCAATTGTCATGTGATCTGCTGTGATGGTCTTAGCGATCACATGGTACCAGCAGCGGGCTGGTACAGTGATCTCTCATCGGCTGTGCCCGGTGCATTCAGCAGGTGACAGATCATGCTGCAGCATGGCCCGTGGGGCCCGCATGTGGCATGTACTGGGGAGGATGTCATATAGCCTCCACCCAGAGCAAGACAGCTCCCGCCTGGTCTTCATTTGTCTATAGGTCGGGCAGGAAGCAATTAAAGGTAACTGCATCATACATTGAAACAGTTTTATGTCATGCTAAATGCATGATTGCTGTGTGTACAGGTGGATTTCTCTCAAAAGGACATATTTCCTCCTCTCTGAAGAGCTATTAAAACAACGATTAATGGATGACTTTTTTACATTTTCCTCCACTCTTCACTAACTATATGATTAATTTCATCCATTTGTAGAAAGTGGCTTATGTTTTTCTTTAAAAAAAATACAATTTATCTTTTGCATGAGCAGAATCTGCATCAGGCCATTCCATCATTTGTTTTACATTTGTAGGTATTGTGACAGGAAGCCAGGAAAATCTATGGGTTGTGTCCAGGATGGGCGATATATTTTTCCCAGGTTTATGCTGTACACTGATTGCTTTGTATTCGTGCTATGTAATGAGCCTGTTTGGGCTCAATGAGGGTTAACAAGCTCAGGTGTAACAGATAAAGCACTCAGGGCTCTATAAAACTCCCAGGTTGCTTCAACAAGGGGCCCCACCCTGGAACCAGATCTCTACGCATTGCAGACTAGGAAGCAGCAATACCTCTGAATGGTGAGATTAAGTCTGGGTGACTAATAGCCTCTGTTTATTTCTCTGTGACCGCCAAGTGTCTGGGTAGCGGTAGGCTGTGGTAGAACAAGTAGTCAGATTCCTGTGTCTGTGGTTAGACACACAAAGTGGCAAGGAGTTATTTTACTTTTTTGATGCCTGCACTTTGTAACCACAGATGTGTAAATAAACCCCCATTTTTGCTTTCACAAAGATCCTGCTGTCTGTCCGTGATTACTTCTCTGTATTGTGACCCATCCAGGGTGTCCTGCACACCCCAATACTGAGCTAATCCCTTACAGTATGTACTAGAGAAGAATCAAAGAATAATTTTGTGAGCTTCTTTGAATCATCCTTTGCATCTGATAGAGATTGTCACCTGCATTGAAACCCCTGAAAGGTTAAGGAGCCCATAGATGCATCAGTTCTGTTTTTGCTCAACCAATGTATTGGACAAAAGAAACTGGCTTGATTTCCCCATCCACACACCCCATGTGGATGGGGAATCTTCACCACTGAGCTATTGTATTCTGACAGTGGGAAAACTTCCCATCAGAGTTAACTGATCAGAATTGCAGGCTATAGCCTACAGCACTGATTGAGCAGAGAAATTCCAACATGTCAATTGTACAAGTCAAAAAGGGAGGTGATTGAGGATCACCAGCGCACCAATAACAGGAGCTCAAAGTTTCATAAAACGTAACTTTTAATATACTAAATATAAAGATACATAACCACTGGAGTAGGAAAACAGTAAAAATTGACAACGTTGTCAGTGACATAAGACGCGTCTGATCACCCATGCAGCCATCACCCCAGCCATCCACATTCAATCATTCATCCTCTGAAATCCCTGACCAGTACCAGGGGTCCTGGCCAGGTCATGGGGACATGAATAATAAATGCCCTGAGGTCAGGGATAGGGGAGTGTGTGGCTTGGGAGATAGCGCAGCCGCATAAGCCGGTAGAGTGTTGAGGCACAGGTACGTAGCAATGGGGTGGGAATGTCTATGATACCATCAGATATGAGCCGTCACTTTCAGTCTGACTTCCCAGATAGTGAAATACACACCACTAATGCACGTGGTATATGGCATGTAGGGATGGAAGTCCAGATGGGGTGAGTAAGGTGCAGTTAATTGATCACCATCGTAAATAACACTGATCAGTTCAACGATCAAAGTGAAACAATTGTTGAAACAGCTGTGGACACCATACAGGCATAAGAACAGCAGCGGTGACACTGGCACTTTATGATACAATCTCACCGGTCTCGGAAGGCGGCATCAATGGGGAGACGGAGGGTTCCAAAGATTCACAAATCCCAACTCCTTGCCATAGCCTCAAAAGAGCAGCGTTGCAGCGTGGCGGGACCTCTGGCCACTCTAACATAGTATTTCACGGTCACAGTGGCGACGACAAGAATACGGACATACCACAGGTGTCGACAAAGTTGTTAACAAAGTGAAACTAGCAACTTGACTAGTCACAATAAATGCTACCACTAGTTAATTGACGTGGAATGAGTGGGGTAGACCTGAAGGTAGGGATGTACGGTATATGGTGCACGTAATCACCACACATAAAGTGATAGACCCTTCAGTCTGACTTTCACTGCCGAGTATAGACTACCATAGTATCTGTAAGGGTGGGGTAACGATGC
>BLSH010127840.1:44799-58465 GCA_018402905.1 Glandirana rugosa | reverse complement strand
ATTCAATAAAAATCGAATGAGAAAAAAAAAAAATATATGTAGCTTGTGACATCCTGAATAAATACCAATTGTAATAATGTATGTATAGCACAGACAGACATTGATATTTTCAAAAAAGGTATCGCAAGGTTGTGGATAGGAGCATATGACTTTACTTACAAATAACATTATCACCTGTGCAGGTGTTATTACATGTAAGGTATGTGTTAGAGTAGAAGGACTTTGCTATTTCCAATGAATTGCTATATGTTCTTTAGCATAGAAGAATAAGAAACATAACTGGAGTTTAGTGTAGTTAGAAAAATCGGAGTCCCTTGTTAGCCCAATAAGGATCTAGAAGCATTGCAAATATTTGGTAAATTCAGTAATTAAAAGAGAAGTAAAGTTTTTTTTTTTTTTAGGAATCATACTTACTTCAGGGGATGCAGCAATCTGTCCAATGCTGCATCTGTCCCCCAGCGCCTCTGCACTGAGAACTGAGCGATCAGTCGGTTTTCAAAGCTCCCCGAGCAGAGAGCTGCAAACTGTCAGTCACAGCTCTCAGCTGTGCTCCCTCCTCGCTCATTGGAGCACTGGGCTGTGTGTGGAGGGGGCAGAGCAGCTGGCTCGGGGCTCTCAGCATGCCCATGAAATACAGCATATACCAACGCCCATGAAATACAGCATATACCAGTCCCATGAAATACAGCATATACCACTGCCCATGAAATACAGCATATACCAATGTCCATGAAATGCAGCCTTACTTTTGTCAATGAAATGCAGCCTGATCACAGCGAGCACTTCACACAGAGAGATTCAAATTTCCCGGCGCCCGATGCGCTGTGATGATGTCATCACACGTGTGCCTGCCACTCAGACAGAAAACAGAGCAGCCCCAGCGGCCGCAGTACTCCATTTGGTCGCTGGGGCTGCTCTGCCTTCTCACTGTATCTGAGTGACACAGAGGCACTCCTGGGTGTCCGGGAGCCCCGGGTCTAATGCGATTAATTTAAAAAAGGCAAATATCGGCCAGATATATCGGTCAACCGATCTACAGGGTGGGCCATTTATATGGATACACGTTAATAAAATGGGAATGGTTGGTGATATTAACTTCCTGTTTGTGGCACATTAGTATATGTGAGGGGGGAAACTTTTCAAGATGGGTGGTGACCATGGTGGCCATTTTGAAGTCAGCCATTTTGAATCCAACTTTTGTTTATTCTATAGGAAGAGGGTCATGTGACACATCAAACATATTGGGGATTTCACAAGAAAAACAATGGTGTGCTTGGTTTTAACGTAACTTTATTCTTTCATGAGTTACTTACAAGTTTCTGACCACTTATAAAATGTGTTCAATGTGATGCCCATTGTGTTGGATTGTTCCTAGTGATCAGGAGCAGCGTTCGCTCTCTACTCCCAGTCAATACACTCCACCCAGAGTTAGAAACACTTCCCAGGGAACACATGTAACCCCTTGATCACCCCTAGTGTTAACCCTTCCTTGCCAGTGACATTTACAACATAATCAGTGCATCTTTATAGCAATGGTCCCAAAAAAGTGTCAAAAGTGTCCGATCTGTCCGCAGCAATGTTGCAGTCCTGCTAAAAATCGCTGATCACCGCCATTACTAGTAAAAAAAAATAAAAAAATAAAAATGCCTTAAATCTATCACCTATTTTGTAGACGCATATATTTAGCTCAGTATATTCAGTTTAAGAACGAGTAAAGATACCTACATCCCCTAATACAAAAGTAGAAAACCCAACAGAAAAGGGAAAGAGAAGGGGCTATGGGATTTTAATGGTACTGCTATAGGCTCACAAAGTCAAAAATGTTAAAACCAAGGTATTTTTATTTTAGTACAAAAAACACAAATAAATGTTTAAGAACACAGTTGTGTACAAATCATTCCCGAAGGGGAGAAGAGTTGATACAAATTCTCACAGTATGCTGGTCAGTGCTTCCTGACATGTTTCGCGGTATGACCACTTCCTCAGGAGAATGCACAATTTTTGGTACGTACTAGGAACAATAACACATATTAGTACATACATTCACATTCACGTACCATCAACAAACAGTTAATATACACTCGTGTTTAGATAAAAAATTGTGAACACTGTATGTGTTACATATATGCATGCATTATCCCGTGTCAGGACTCATCTGTAAAATGAATCACAACGCCTAGGCACTAAGGCCCGGAATGTTCCCCCGGACGAGCATGGGAGGGTACACTATTGAAATGATAATAATAATAATGCCATGTTTTAATTATTTTTTACAGTGCGATAAAGGGAAAATTCAAACTTGCTGTTATGAGTTCTATCATGATACATTAAGTATTATTGAATATTTTGATAAACAAAATTATCTATTAGTTAGTTTATGGATGCCAAAGGATTAAAAGGCTGACATACCTAGTTTTGCTTGTACAAATGGTAAAGGCTCCCGTGGACCGCTCAGGCCACACGGGAGATAGTACCATAGGAATAATGGGGCGGTGGGAAATGGAGGCAGATGGATAAGGCGTATATCGCAAGTGCGCTGCTGTAACACAGTCTTTCCTATGTAAAGACATATTTAAGAAGCATATAAGCGAGTGTATATATAGGTAATATTAACATAAATCATTAATTAGCTACTTCTTACCAATATGGAAGCCGCGGAAAAGAGGGGATACTCGGAGGTTTAGGTGCTTTGCTGCAGCTGATTTTGCATATCACACATCTAAACAGACATGAAAATACTGTATGTAGGTCAGTTACTGCAAAGAGTGAACAATCGTTCACTTATATATTCCATGGGTAAAAGCAATGTTAAATTAAAAATACCTGTATATATATTAAGGGATTAATCCTAGACCTGGATGATGCTCGGCGTCCTTTCAAAGGTCCCAACTGGGGCACATGAGTCCCACCTGAGTATAAAATTTGCATAGTTATGATGACTGGTACAGGTCAAAGGTCCCAAAAGCCGGTATCCGTTAGTGTCAAAAGCATACCTCAATCAGGTATGTGCACCGCCCGCATCCACCGCCGCTGACGATGCGACTATCCAAGCAGGAATCTACTTAGGTTGGCTAGGTGGCCCCCTGGGTGCCCTTGCCATCACAGTGTACAGGCTTCCCTATTCGGCAGGACTGCCGTAGGAATAACATCACTATTCCCGGCATCCTGATGGATCAATACACCACAGGTCCATCGGGCAGTACAGCACCGCAATGAGCGGCGCTCCGCCCCTCCACTGTATATTGCACACAGGTACAGGTCAAAGGTCCCAAAAGCCGGTATCCGTTAGTGTCAAAAGCATACCTCAATCGTGTATGTGCACCGCCCACTGACAGCCAATCTGGCTTTGCGTGTAAACTTATATACCCTCCAACCTGGGACGGTCAGCTCAGCCCAGCCGCTGGCTGATGACGTCACACAGGTCCGACTACCTGACACGTGTGCACGCATCTGAAAGCGTGTGCCGCGTTGCCATGGATGCAATACACAGTGGAGGGGTGGAGCGCCGCTCGTTGTGGCACTGTACTGCCCGATGGACCTGTGGTGTATTGATCCATCAGGACGCCGGGAATAGTGATATTATTCCTACGGCAGTCCTGCCGGATAGGGAAGCCCGTACACTGTGATGGCAAGGGCACCCAGGGGGCCACCTAGCCAACCTAAGTAGATTCCTTCTTGGATAGTTGCATCGTCAGTGGCGGTGGATGCGGGCGGTGCACATACCTGATTGAGGTATGCTTTTGACACTAACGGATACCGGCTTTTGGGACCTTTGACCTGTACCAGTCATCACAACTATACAAATTGTATACTCAGGTGGGACTCATGCGCCCCAGTTGGGACCTTTGAAAGGACGCTGAGCATCATCCAGGTCTGGGATAAACCCCTTAAGAATATACATACAGGTATTTTTAATTTAACATTGCTTTCTACCCATGGAATATATAAGTGAAGGATTGTTCACTCTTTGCAGTAACAGGAAGGCCCGGAGCTATGAGGGACGAATGAAGCATAGGGCTAGCATGACAGGGTGGAAGGGGAACAGCATAGAGTTAATATGTTTAAAGGTATACAGGAGAGGGTTACTTACATGATTGGTACAAGAGAGGGTGTGAGGGGGAGGAGATTTGGTGTGTAGACTGAAGGAAGGGTGGAGACAGTAACAGTCAGAGGTGGAAAGCAACGGATTTACATCGTCTATCTGCGTAGCTCCTGTGTTTTGCCCTGGGGAGGAAGAAATGGGAGATTTAGAGCAGCTTATGACCCAGCTTAAGGCTGCAGCAGCCTTGCATGGCCCTGAGGTGTTGCAGGGCAGGATTTCGGAGTTGCTGCAAAGGGTAGAGCAGGTACAGCCGCAACTGGACCTTGCATCTCAGGCACGTGCTCGGAGGTCTCGGCCTCCGGAGCACCTCAGTCCTGAGACTACCCCTCGGGCTCGCCGCCACCAAGGGAGCTCCAATAGGAACCCTTTGGGATCCCCTGCCAAGCGCACCCCTGCTGGGGGGGGTGATCCTAGGAGGAATCCCCGTCATCGGCATAGCCCATGGGGGAGAGACGTTCACCGTACACCTGCACATCTCCCCTCTTCCATCGTGAGGATTCCGGAGTGGGCGGCTGGCTCCACTGGTGATGTGCCGGCCAGGGGGTCAGCCCAGCATGGAAGTGACATTTGCAGGCGCCGGCCTGTCTCACGGTGTGGCCGGCGGCCCTGCACCTGCAGAGGGAGACCGAGGGTGGCGTGTGAGCAGAGTGATTCAGCAGAGTATGGCAGCAGCGTGGTCCGGCTCGCGGCCTGTACATGCTGCCTGTGGAATCGGTGGCCTCAGTACTGTGCAGCCAGGACCTGGAGGACCTCGGGATGACGTCACGAGGGGGCAGAGCGGAAGCGCGGCTGCTGTTCACGGGCTACGAGATGCGACAGGTCAGCCTAGGAGAGCTGCACAACGTTCGGTGCAGGGGAGAGCTATGGGACTGGCAGCAGCAGAGGAGGAGAGCGATCTGAGTGAGGGAGAGGACAGCTGGCAAGATTCCCCTGCCCAGGATCCTGAGTCCATCTGAAGGGGAGGTCACCAGTTCTGAGGACGGGGAGCTCCAGGAGCTGGCGGGGGCGTCTGGGTTGGGGGCTGGAAGGGTACATAGCTCTGAGCAGCCTGATAATTGTCCTGATGTGCTTCCCTCTTTGTGTGTTTCTTTTTCTTCTTCTGGGGGCTTAAGTCAAGGGATAGGGGGTTTTGGTACATCGGGTGTGGTAGGTTCCGGCGTTAGGGATTTGTTGTCAGGCCTGAGAGATCTTCTTCAGCACTGGGATGCAGGGACAGTGCGGGACACTCGGACGGTGGTGGCGTGGGATCAGCAGAACAGGATGTCAGACAGGCCCTGTGAATCCCCAGCCTGCCAGGTGGGACAACAGTTAGCGGTGGCAGGCACACAGACTGAAGGTGACGTTTGTGGTTCCGGCGCTGGATCCTCAGCAAAGGATAAGGAGACGGATAAGGTGAGGATGGCGGATTCAACCAGATGTGAGGTCTACGTTTGCTTCGAGGGACCTCTGGGTGCGCATCTCAAGTCTGAAGTGCGTGAAAGAATCTGGAAGGGTGAGTATGTGGAATTTTTTTCCCTACTCCCCTTGGAGAAATTTAATTTGAATAGGGTCAAGCCAGAGGACAAGAAGGAGGATGAAGAAAAACATTGGTACCGTTTGATACCTCGTACCTTCACCATCTGGTTACAGGCATTTGTGATTTTTGCAAGTGTGATTGGGGAAAAGGAGCTAGAAAATTTTTGGCCCCTTTTTTGTTATTTAGATGCTATTGGAGAAGCGTATAGAGTTTATGATAGCGTGGCTTGGTTACGTTATGACGAACAATTTCGTCAGCATAAGGCAATTCGATCAGCCATCAGGTGGGATCATAAGGACATCAGCCTCTGGATGCAGTTGATGACTTCGGTGCTGACGCGATCACAGTTTTTTCAGGGGGGGGGGTGGTTCCTCAACCCCGGGACCCTTGGCCGACAAGAAGAAGGGTTTTTGTTGGCAGTTCAATGAAGGATCCTGCCGTTTTGAAACTTCATGTTGCTTCATACATGAGTATTCAGGATGCGGAGGTAGTCACCCCCTTTTGCGGTGCTTCAAGGCAGGAAAAGGACACGTTGGTGATGCCGCTGGAAAAAGGGTCGATGCCGGTGATCGTGCAAAGGATGCAGCTATTCCTAAATAGGTATCCGGATAGAGAGACAGCTTGTATCCTGGAAAGGGGTTTTCGTGAGGGGTTTACTATACCATGTACGCTGAAGGAGGTCCCGCCAGTTCCTGATAATTTGCACTCGGCAAGGCTTCACCCTGACTTGGTTATGGAGAAAATACGTAAAGAAGTGGCGCTGGGGCGCATGAGCAGCCCCTTTTCATCGCACCTTTGGACGGCCTGGTGGTTTCCCCATTGGGGGTAGTCCCAAAGAAGGAGCAAGGTAAGTTTTGACTCATTCACCACCTTTCGTACCCAAGGGGAGGCTCAGTGAATGATGGGATTGACCCGCAGGCTTGCGCGGTCACCTATACTTCATTTGACGCAGCAATTTCTTGGGTGCGAAAATATGGTCGGGGCTCCTTGATGGCCAAGGCAGATATAGAGGCGGCTTTCCGACTCTTACCAGTCCATCCAGACAGCTTCTGCTTGCTGAGCGTTAGGTGGTTAGGCTAGTTTTTTGTAGATCGCTGCTTGCCCATGGGGTGCTCCATTACGTGTGCCTTATTTGAGAAGTTTAGTTCTTTTCTCGAATGGGTGGTGCGGGATGTGTCAGGGTTGAGCTCCGTCTTCCACTACTTGGATGATTTTTTGTGTACTGGGCCACCGGATTCCAGGATTTGCGCTGTTTTGCTCGGGTCATTGCCGTACGTGGCAGAGCGCTTTGGTGTTCCTTTGGCTTCGGAAAAGACTGAGGGTCCTTCCACAGAGTTGGTTTTTCTGGGGATTATGATTGACTCCTTGGAGTTGCCGCTGGATTGATTCGCAACTTGTTGTCTGCTGCTACGTGGGAAGCGTATTCAAAGGTTTGGCAGGAATGGTTTTCATTGCTGGCGGAGGTGTGAGGGTGGCAGGGACATTGACATGGCTTCCATGGTTCTTTATTTTGTATGCCGCAATTTTGTAAATGGAATTTCTACATCGGCAGTGGGGCGCAAATTGGCAGGTCTTGCCTTCTGGTTTAAATTGGGGGAGGGTTGATTTCACTAAGGTTTTTGCGGTACGTCAGGCGCTCAAAGGTTACCGGAAGGGCCGCCATTGTAGTGACGTCAAGTTGCTTTTTTGGTTTTACAGTTAGTGCTGGAGCAGTTGCCTACTTTGTGTTCATCTCAGCACGAAATCCTGTTGTTCAGGGAGGCCTTTTTGGTTTCCTTCTTTGGGGCAATGCGAATTAGTGAACTGGTCAGCCCTTCCAAGAAGTTGGCTGGAGGTTTGATGACAGAGGACATGGCTTCCAGGGATAATTCAGCTGGTTATTCGCCGGTCGAAGACAGACCAAGCAGGTAAGGGTGTGCGGATCATTTTATTTCGGGGCAATTGCTCCAATTTATGCCCCGTTGGGGCGGTTGAGAGGTTTTTATGTGTTCGGCCAGGGAGGGTGGGTCCTTTGTTGTCACACAGGGACGGTTCTTTTATGTCCAGATTCCAATTTGTTGCCGTCTTTAGGAAATGCCTCCAGATGTCTGGCCTCAATCCTAAGGATTATTCCTCTCACTCATTTCGGATAGGTGCAGCCACTGAAGCGGCGCATTGGGGGTTGGATGTAGGAGTCATTACGCGTATAGGTAGGTGGGAGTCAGATAGGTACAAGTTGTATGTACGTCCTTATCTGCTCTGAGCTATAGTTGTTTGTCAGTTTCTTCGTTTGTATTGTTTTGTTGGGTTGTTCAAGTATGCTGCACTGTCCTTTGTTTTATTGCAGGTCACCCTGGATGCTTCATCTGGATTTTGGGGCATTCTTATGTGTTCTGGGGGGCCAGGAGAGCAGATGTCCAGTGTAATGGGAGACAATTGGGGCTGTCCAGGGAGGTGGGCAGTGTCAGATGGATAGGTGTGCCGAGCATGCTCTGGGGCCGGGTTTTACCAGAAGTCCACCGTTTCGCACGGCTAGACCATCCCCCTCACATGCTGGTCTTGCACGTGGGGGGTAATGACCTGGGCAGTCGTTCTATGTGGGCACTCATTCGGGACATTAAATACGATTTTTTGAGGCTCCAAATGATGTTCCCGTCTATGTTAGTGGTGTGGCCCAACATGGTTGCCCGTACTTTTTGGCAGGCAGCATGGTCAGGGTATGCGCTGAACAAGGCCCAAATCAAGGTCAATAAGGAGGTGGGGAGGTTTTTTGTAAGGAACGGGGCCTGGCAGTGCAGCATTTGGAGTTGGAGCAGGAAATGTGGCATTACCTGAGAGGAGATGGCGTGCAATTTAATGCAGTAGGTACCGACCTATGGTTCCTAGGTCTGGAGGATGGTGTGCAGCGGGCTGTCAGGGTTTGGAGGGGCGCACAAGTGTAAGGCCTTACACTTGTGGCACGGTGGCGGTTAAGACCCCTTGGATGGGGTTAAAATCTGTTGGTGGAATTAAGTGGGGAACCATCGTCGGTATGGTGTCCTCTGGTTGGGTGTGGTCCAATAAGAGGGACCAGGTACTGGTAGACCGGTAAGGTCTGTGACAAAGGTTAGTGTTCCTAAGGTGGCGTTTTGCGGCTGGGGACATCTATATTGGGTTTAATATTAATTATTTGGTATTGTCCCCCAGGTGGCGTTTGCGGCTGGGGACAGTGATCTGGGGTTTCATGTTAGTGTTAAGTATTGGTTATTTATTACTTAATTTGTTTAATAAAAGGCCTGCCGGCCATTTAACTCCACATGGTGTTATGCGTTTTTATTGGGCAAAAGGGGGTGGAGGGTATAGGTGTGTTGGATAGGTAATGGCGACCTCTGAACTACCCTAGTCATGACCCACATACAGTATTTCCATGTCTGTTTAGATGTGTGATATGCAAAGTCAGCTGCAGCAAAGCACCTAAACCTCTGAGTGTCCCCTCTTTTCCAGGCTTCCATATTGGTAAGAAGTAGCTAATTAATGATTTATGTTAATATTACCTATATATATACTCGCTTATATGCTTCCTAAATATCTCTTCACATAGGAATGACTACGTTAACGCAGCGTACTTGCGTTATACGCCGTTATCCATCTGCCTCCATTTCCCACCGCCACATTATTCCTATGGTATCTCCCATTTGGCCTGAGCGGTCTGTGGGAGCCTTTACCATTTGTACAAGCAAAACTGGGTATGTCAGCTTTTTTCTCCTTTGGCATCCATAAACTAACCAATAGATAATTTTGTTTATCAAAATATTCAATAATATTTAATGTATCATGATAGAACTCATAACAGCAAGTTTGAATTTTCCCTTTATCCCACTGTAAAAAATTATTTAAAAATGTCATTATTATTATTGTTATTTCAATAGTGTACCCTCCCATGCTCGCCCGGGGGAACATTCCGGGCCTTAGTGCCTAGGCGTTGTGATTAATTTTATAGGTGAGTCCTGACAAGGCATAATGCATGCATATATGTAACACATACAGTGTTCACAAATTTTTATCTAATCACAAGTGTATATTAACTGTTTGTTGATGGTACGTGAATGTATGTACTAATATGTGTTATTGTTCCTAGTACGTACCAAAAATTGTGCATTCTCCTGAGGAAGCGGTCATACAGCGAAACATGTCGGGAAGCACAGACCAGCATACTGTGAGAATTTGTATCAACTCTTCTCTCCTTCGAGAATAATTTGTACACAACTGTGTTCTTAAACATTTAATTTAGTTTTTTGTACTAAAATAGAAATACCTTGGTTGTAACATTTTTGACGTTGTGAGCCTATAGCGGCACCATTAAAATCCCATAGCCCCTTCTCTTTCCCTTTTCTGTTGGATTTTCTATTTTGTAGATGCTATAACTTTTGCGCAAACGAATCAATATTCGCTTATTGCAATTTTTTTTACCAAAAATATGTAACAGAATACATATTGGCCTAAACTGATGAAGAAAATTGTTTATTAAAATTTTTTTCTTGGATATTTATTATAGCAAAAAGTAAAAAATATTGTTTTTTTTTTAAATTGTAGATTTTTTTTGTTTATAGTGCAAAAAATAAAAACCGCAGAGGTGATCAAATACCACTAAAAGAAATGTCTATTTGTGGAAAAAAAGGATATTAAGTTTATTTGGGTACAGCGTCGCACGACTGCGCAATTGTCAGTTAAAGCGGCGCAGCGCCGTATCGCAAAAAATGGCCTGGGCAGGAAGTGGGTAAATCCTTCTGGGGCTGAAGAGGTTAAAAGAGGCTTATCTAAGTATGCAGGCATCCGGGGTAAAGCTGTCCACATAGACCATCCTCCGCACTGCCAGCAGTCTGCAATTGTGACTGGAAAGACTACACTGCAGTAGAGCGTTCTGAAAGTGAGGCTTGAATCGCTCGTGGAGCGCAGCGTGGAAGAGATGACATTGATGGCTGTTGAGAGTAACATCCCAGCAAAGTGGCAGGGTCCCTTTGAGGTTATGGAAAGGGTAGGGGAGGTAAACTACAAAGTTTATCAGCCAGGGAAAAGGAAGCCGGAACAAACTATCATGTTAATCTCTTAAAGCCGTGGAAGGACAGAGAGACTTTATTGGCTGTGCCAACTCCTCAAAAGGACAGGGTACCAATGACACCAGTCGTCCCCATGACGAAATTCTTGTCAGTGGTGCAACAAAATGACGTTAAAGACTTCCTGAGTAAAAATAGAGACCTTTTCTCCCCTTTACCCGGACTGACTTCTGTGATCCAGCATGACATAGTGTGTTCGCACAAATGTAACGCCTTATAGAATACCGGAGGCTAGGCAGTTGCACAGGAAATCAAGAACATGTTAAAGTTGGACGTAATAGAGGAATCCCACAGTGACTGGCCGAGCCCCATAGTGCTGGTCCCAAAGCCCGATGGCACTATCAGGTTCTGTAATGATTTTAGAAAGCTGAATAGAATGTCCAAGTTTGATGCATACCCGATGCCTCGGGTCGACAAACTTGTAGACAGGTTGGGAGATACCAGGTACATAACAACCCTAGACCAACCTAAGGGCTATTGGCAAATACCCTTAACAGAGTCAGCAAAGGAGAAGACTGCATTTTCTACTCCCAAGGGGTCGTTTCAGTATAAACGCATGCTGTTTGGTCTGCATGGTGCCCCTGAATCCTTCCAGAGAATGATGGACAAGACATTAAGACCACATCGCCCCTATGCAGCCGCCTACCTGGATAATGTGGTCATCCACAGCCCCGATTGGGAATCACATTTGCCTCAGATTCAAGCAGTAGTGGATTCCCTCCGGAAAGCAGGGCTCACTGCCAACTAAAAGAAATTTTTCATAGGCTTGGAGGAGGCCAAATACCATGGCCACATTATTGGTCGGGGCTGGTTAAGCGACAAACCAACAAACTTGAGGCAATCCAACAATGGCCCCAGGCGCTAACTAAAAAGCAAGTGCATGCATTCCTGGGGATCATGGGGTACTACTGGCGTTTCACACCCGACTTTGCCACCATTGCCGTCCCTCTAACAGACCTGACGAAGGGTAGAGGGTCGGTCATGGTGAAGGTGGAAAAGGCGTTTCAGAGGCTGAAGCAAGCCCTTTGTGTACAACCTGTGCTCGTCACCACAGACTTCGCAAAAGAATTTGTCATGCAGACAGACGCCTCTGATGTGGGACTAGGGGCCGTACTGTCCCAGATCAGAGACAGGGAGGAACACCCAGTTGTAAACTTAAGCAGAAAGCTGAACAGGCATGAAAAAAATGATGCCATTGTGGAAAAGGAGTGCTTAGCCATCAAGTGGGCCTAAGAGGCACTAAGGTACTATCTGTTAGGAATACAATTTAGCCTAGTCACCGACCATGCCCCTCCGAAGTGGATGTGTGACAACCGGGAAAAACAGTTGGGTGACAACGTGGTTCCTAGCTCTACAGCCGTTCAGGTTCACAGTGGAGCACCGGGCGGGAAAGCTTGAAAATAACACAGATGTCCTTTCCTGAGTCCACTGTATTGTCGTGACAGTTGCTCAGCCATAGGAGCTTGAGCGGGGGGGGGGGTATGTGACGTTATGCAAGGTGCAGTAGTAGACAGACGCTATCTGTCGTTTCGCGTGCGTTCATTTTGAGTGGACTAAGGTGGAATCCGGTCCAGGTTTGCTCTACCCTGGCACTTAGAGAGCGACCAGCCTGAGAGAACTGATACATGGAGCTTTCGTGCTGTTGGACTAAAGGAAGGTTTACAACTTTGTTTTGTGGGTGTTTGGGAGAAGCCCGACACCATTTAGAGAGGTATCCTGATTTGTTTAGATTAGAGCCTGGATGGCAAGGATTTATGTTATGTTTTGTTTGTGTTAAAAGGCAACCTTTGCTCCAATAAACCTGGCTACAAGTCAGATTTTAAAGAAATTGCTGTCTCAACTGCCTTTTTCCCAGGAAAGGTGATCCCCACAAGAGCTAATCCCTCACAATATCTACTATATATGGTACATATATATTCTTACACTGCCTGAAAGGACTCTATATACTATACACTGAATGAGCTGTATATATAGTCTACATCAGCCTTACTCAACCTTGTCAACACCGAGGAACCCTTGAACAATTCTCTGATCTCGGGGAACCCCTGCTAAAAATTAAAAATCTACAACGCATGATACATTAGTGTGATGGTCAGTGGGAAGAATGCTCCTTATATTTGTGGTCATTGAGAAGAATTACACCCTTACAGATAGCTGAAAAGATCAATGGTGTCATTGGGAATTTATCTGAGAGGTAGAAATTGACCATTGCTCAAGGAACCCCTAGCAACCTCTGGAGGAACCCTAGGGTTCCACGGAACCATGGTTGAGAAACCCTGGTCTACACTGAAGGTACACCCCTCACATTTCTGTAAATATTTTATTATATATTTTCATGTGACAACACTGAAGAAATGACACTACAATGTAAAGTAGTGAGTGTACAGCTTGTATAACAGTGTACATTTGCTGTCCCCTCAAAATAACTTAACACGCAGCCATTAATGTCTAAACCACTGGCAACAAAAGTGAGTACACCCCTAAGTGATAATGTCCAAATTCGACCCAATTAGGCATTCTCCCTCCGCTGTTATGTGACTTGTTAGTGTTACAAGTAGTGTTGAGCGAACCCGGACTGTAACGTTCGGGTCCGTACCGAACTTTCGGGTGTCCGTGGCACGGACCCGGACCCGGACATTTCAAGGCACGGTGCCTGTGGGCTTTCAAGCCATGCCTGGGCTTGCAATGTCAGGCCCAAGCGAGTTGTGATGAACATTGTGATTGTTCAGTGTATTGTCGCCTCCCTCTTACGGATTAACCCAGCTTAAACCTGTAATAGTGAATCCCCACATGAGTGAAAACAACGGTCACCAAATCTGTAATTACCGACGCACAATTCAATAAAACTCCCCTGTCGTTTACATGTGACAATATGTTCGACATGTGAGTGATGAAATGTAACATCACAGTAAAGAAGTCACAACAGTGTACTTTTATATATTATTTTATAAATGTCTTTACACTCCCCACATGGAA
>BLSH010127840.1:22989-33390 GCA_018402905.1 Glandirana rugosa | reverse complement strand
AGTCATTTTAAAGCTGCCTAATTGGTGCTTATTAGGCTTTATTGCTGCTCCCTGATATCCACAGGTGTTTTCAATGCCTGATTGAAAACACTTCATTGAACCTCTGTTCTTCAGAGTGGTAGTCTTTAAGGGGTTGAATAATTATGTCAATGAAGAATTCACAAAAGAAACATTTACTACTGTATTACAAAACGAATTGATGTCATTTAAGTTGCATATGGTTCTTTAAGAAGTCCTTGTAGGATTTCATTCAGAATACAATTACAAATGTACACTAAATTCCCTAAAACCATTTACAGCATTGGGGGTTGAATAATTTTGAACACAACTGTATGCTTTTACATTCCAGGGTAACATAGAGGATGTAAACCCCATCATTGTTCGCTTCTTCTTTAAGGCAGTGCTGAATAATAATTGTCATGTGTGCGCTGTAATATGTACGTTTTTGTCTATTGTGATCTTACAGCAGCACCATGCGTTTGTTAAGGTGTTCCCCCCAAATATATATTTTTTCTATGTTATGGTCCTGACCAGACATTTTGGGCTGCTGAACCCCATCCTTCCTCATTACCTCAAAACAGCGTCCACCTGATCCATGCTATGAATCCTCTGGTCTCCCATAAAGAGGAGCGTTTGTTTCCATGGTTTAAGAGATAGGATCATTCACTCCAAGGTTAGTGTAGGAACCCACTGGAAAATTGGGGTACTTCATGGCCATTTAGTGTCACCAAACCCCCATATTGCTGCATTTTTTGCTACATATGTTTAGATGCTTTTAAATAGCTTTGCAGGAGTAAGTGTCATGTGTGCGCTGTAATATGTACTTTTTTGAAAAATTATTGTGGCCACACAAAATATTGACACCCAATTTGGACATTTTCACTTAGGGGTGTACTCACTTTTGTTGCCAGTGGTTTAGACAATAATGGCTGTGTGTTGAGTTATTTTTAGGGGGCAGCAAACTTACAGTTATACAAGCTGTACACTCACTACTTTACATTGTAGCAAAGTGTCATTTCTTCAGTGTTGTCACATGAAAAGATATAATAAAATATTTACAAAAATGTGAGGGGCGCACTCACTTTTGTGAGATACTGTATATTCTTACACAGCCTGAATGGACTCTATATACTATACACTGAATGAGCTGTATATAGTCTACACTAAAGGCAGCGTATTATATATATATATATATATATATATATATATATATATATATATATATATATATATATATATATATATATACTATATATGGTACATATATACTCTTACACTGCCTGAACGGACTATATACTACACACTGAATGTGAGCTGTATATATAGTCTACACTGAAGGTATATATATATATATACATACATACACACACACACACACGCTATATAGTGTACATATATATTCTTACACTACCTTCATATAGGCTACACTAGATCTATATACTACATTGCCTGCACTACCTGTATATACTCTGCACTAGATCTATATACTATACTGCCTGCACTACCTGTATATACTCTGCACTAGATCTATATACTATACTGCCTGCACTGCCTGTATATACTCTGCACTAGCTCTTTATACTACACTGACTACACTGCCTGTATATACTCTACACTAAATCTATATACTACATTCCCTACACGCCACTAGCTAATCTAGCTAAATGTTTCTCTGCCCGTTCACAGCACAGCACTACAAGCGGCCTAATATAGTGTGGGCGTGGACTGAGACCCGCTGAGCAATGATTGGCCAAAGACACCCTGCCTTTGGCCAATCATGGCTCTCACAGCACAGCACACTGTGATTGGCCAAAGCCTGCAGGTCATGTGCATGCTTTGGCCAATCAGCGGGCGGCATTTCTCCGCAATTTTACTGCATTCCCACGAATGCCCCATAATGTTCGGGATTCGCCGAAAAGCCGAGCCCCCGACATTCAAGTCGAACATGCATTTGACTCAAACCGGGGGCCCATCTCTACAAAACAACTTCACGCCAAAGTATTCTATACTGGAAAAAACACACACACAGATCCCTTTTAGAAGTGTATTGTTAAAACTGCACCTGAATTTAGGTGGTGCACTTTTCAAATTACATTTTTCACTCAGCTCAGTGAAAATGGGGAAGCAAAGTAAAATTTCACTTTGCAAACGACTACCCAAAGTAAAAAAATGACTGGTGCAGTGCTCATCTCTTCCCCTTATAACTATTACCTGAAATAACTAGACCAACAACTTTCAACCAGGGGCAGACTGACAACTCATGGGGCCCCTAGGCAATAGAAGACCATGGGGACCCCTGTGTCCCTGCCCACACTCAAGCCACCCCTACACAAAGCCCCATCTACATATTGCACTGTCCGCATGACATGCGTTTGTCACAGAATTTCTCTACATTACGTTCAACATAAGTGCCAGTTCACACTAGTGCTTTGACTAACATCGCATGTGATTCGCACAGCATTGCAGTACAAATCACATGCGATGTCTGTGCGATGCGATTTCAGCCATACAGTTTGTATGGCTGAATTTGCAACGCATTCGGACCAAAACAGTGCAGGACCCTATTTTCGGTCCGCACTGGAATTGGATCGCATGGGTGTTCACACTTATGCGATCCGATTCCTGCACCATTTCACAGTTCGCACTGCGATCTGCGAACAAATTTGGGGGTGTCATTAACTTTGTATTGACACCCTCAGCGGTTCGCAGATCTCAGTGTGTACCACTGTGCGATTCAGGTGCGATGCGGGAACCCACACTAGATTCAGAGGGCTTCCACATCGCACCAGTGTGAACAAGCCTAAATGTTTGTTAAGTTAAGAGAATAAAGAAAAATAAACGTACATTAAAGTGCAACCATAGTACATTTCCAAAATGTACCAAAAAAATTTCCACAGTACACAGGTGGCAGCAGGGCAGAGCACGGGGGAAACATAGCAAAGTATAGGAGTCAGCAGGTCAGAGCACACTATATGGGGAGCAGCAGGACACATTACAGGAGGACGGTAAAGCAGGGTAAATTATGGGCTCATCACTGGGCACATAGTAGGGCACAGGGTAAATCATGGGGCACACAGTAAGGCACATCACATGGCACACAGCAGGGCACATCACAGGGCATGGGGCGCACAGCAGGACACATCAAGGGGCATAGGGCACATCAAAGGGTACACAGCATGGCAGGGGGCACAACACAGGGCATGGGGCACATAGTACGGCATATCATGGGGCACACAGCAGAGCTCAGGGCACACATTAGGGCACATTCCAGGGCACACAGTAGGGCACATCATGGGGCACAGAGCACATTAGGTGGTACACAGCAGGGCACATCACAGGGCATGGGTCACACAGTAGGGCACATCACAGGGGATATCAAGGGGTACACCGCAGAGCACATCACAGGGCATGGGGCACACAGTAGGGCTCATCAGGGAGTGCACAGCACGACACAGAGCATATCACACGGTATGGGTCACATTTTGGGACACACAGTAGGTAACATCACAGGACACACAGTAGGGCACATCATGGATCACAGGGCACATTAGGCAGTACACAGCAGGGAACATCACAGGGCATTGGGCACACAGTAGGGCCCATTACAGGGCACATCAGGGGGTACACAGCAGAGTACAGGGCATGGGGCACACAGTAGGGCACATCAGGGAGTACACAGCACATAACAGGGCATAGAGCAAGTCACAGGGTATGGGGCACACAGTAGAGCTCATGATGTGGCACAGCAGGGCACATCACAGGGCATGGGGCACACAGTAGGGCACATCACATGGGACATCAGGGGGTACACTGCAGAGCACATCACATGGCATGGTGCACACAGTAGGGCACATCAGGGAGTACACAGCGGACATGGGGTGCATCATGGAACACACAGTAGGGCACATCACAGGGCACACAGTATGTAAGATTACAGGGTACACAGTAGGGCACATCATGGGTCACATGGCACATTAGGCGGTACACAGCTGGGAACATCACAGGGCATGGGGCACACAGTAGGGCACATTACAGGGCATATCAGGGGGTACACAGCGGGGCACAGGACACACAGTAGGGCACATCAGGGAGTATGCAGCACATCACAGGGCATGGAGCACATCACAGGGCATGGGGCACACAGTAGGTTACATTGCAAGGCACATCATGGGGCACAGGGCACATCAGGCAGTACACAGCAGGTAATGGGGCACATCACAGGTCATGGGGACTATAGTACTACACATCACAGGGCACACAGCAGGGCATAGGACACATCACAGGACACACAGTAGGGCACCGCGCAGCACGGACCCGGCATTCGAGTGGAAGAGAGCGACGAGTCAACATCTCCAGAAGAAGAAGGAGAAGAGGAAGAAGAAGGAGAAGAAGCGGGAGAAGCTAGCCCAGGAGACAGCGGCAAAAGAACAGAAGACCCCGCAGAAGACCCCTCAGAAGACAGAAGACCCCGCAAAAGAGCCGAAGAAAGAAGACGAGGGAGAAGAGAGGGGAGAAGACGCTGGAGCTGATTTAATAAAATATTTTAAAAAGCCGTGTAGTGTGTTCTTTTTGGTACACTTTTTTTTCCAGGTAAATGGGTAGGGGTATGATGTACCCATACTCATTTACATGGGGTGGGGAGCCCGGCATCTGGGGGAGTGCCCCCCACCCCAAAGCACCCATACTCCCCATGTTGAGGGCATGCAGCCTGGTACAGTCCAGGAGGGGGGGGGCGCTCGCTTGTCTCCACCCCCTTTCATGGCCTGCCAGGCTGCGTGCTCAGATAAGGGTCTGGTATGGATTTTGAGGGGGACCCTACAGTTTTTTTTTTTCGGCGTGGGGGCTCCTCTTAAAATCCATGCTATATCGAAGAGCCTGGTATGCTCTTGAGGAAGAACCCTACGCAATTTTTTTGCTAGGGTTTCCCTTTAAGACCACTAGCACACAAGTCGCGCCGCAAGTCGGATCATCGTGATCCGACTTCTATTCAAATCAAAGGGCTCCCATAGGGAACCATTGATTTTGAATAGAGGCAGAAAACACCGCTGAAAGCTAGCGTGAAAAAACGTGCATTGACGTCAATGCAAAACGCCAAGAAAAACTGCAATATTTTCCCTGACGTCAGGCCCGGCGTTTTGCTTATTTTTTTGGAGACGCCCGTGTGTATGAGGCCTAATAGTTCAAGCAGTGTGAAAAAACTGTGAAGGCTTCCGCGCTGCCTATTAATATAATATTTAAATATATAATCTTATATCCTGAAAGTGTTCCAAAGTATAAATGTCAAAGGGTGCTGCTCGCATCTAAATGCGTTTCCACAAGGTCATGTAAGCAATTGGCAATAATTATGCGGTGCTCCCTAAGGGTTTAATCCTATGCAAAACTCAATATGTAACACAATGCTCTATACATACATACATAATAACACGTGCTTAAAGGGGTTGTAAAGGTTAAGTTGTTTTTTTTTTTAAAACAACAAACATCTTATACTTACCTCCTCTGTGCAGAGGTTTTGCGCAGATTGGCTCCGGTCCTCCTTTTCTGGGGTCCCTCAATGGAGCTCCTGGCTCCTTTCCTCATTGAGTGCCCCGACGGAGAAGCGATCTCCCTCGGGGCACCCATGCGGGCGTGTTCCCGTGTCCTGCTGCTGCTTCCATTGACACAGACAGCAGGACTCGGCCCCGCCCCAGGCTCTCGCATCATTGGATTTGATTGACAGCAGTGGGAGCCAATGGCTGCACTGCTATGAATCTATCCAATCAGGACCTGAGACTCTGGCTGGAGTAGGTATGCTTGTCCCCGTCGCTGGAAAGACCAGGTTCAGGTAAGTAAAAGGGGGGATCTCGGGGGCTGGTGCACTACAGGAGGTTTTTCACCTTCATGCATACAACCCCTTTAAGAACAAATATTATATCCAAGCTATAAGTAATGAAAATCCAAATCCAAATATAAAATCACAAGGTAATCAATAATATACTACAAGTCTGTGAATATTGTTGCTATAGTCCTATTGCAAAGTGTCTTGTCCCAGAATGTGACTTTCTGTGTCCAAATGATATCTTCCTCCACTATGTGTTCAAAGAGGGTCACACAGCTACACCAACAAGCAAGTGAATCCTGCCACCTTCACTCCAACCTCTCACTTACCTCAAGATGTTGACCTAAAGAACATACATTATTAGGTCTGATGAGCTTTTTCCCCACATGGGGTATGAGTATTATAACCTCTATCTTCCTAGATATCCTTAGGGGTGATTTCTTCCATAATGGTAGACTTGTTGAGTGTCTCTTTAGGTAACCACAAATCTCTGTCTCCTCTGGTGCCAATGAACTCAAGAAAACACAGGGTGGTCTATCATAATGTAGTAAATTGAGTAACAAGTATTTATTAAAGGTAATGCACTTAAAGCAACACTGAAATTTATGTGCCTTTAAAATTCCTCTCTGTACAGCCGCGTTCTAGCACTCCTGCAGTGTCTGCGTCACCCGGCTCCTCCCACACACGTTACATCACAGCACTTGTGACTTCATCAGGGAATGTATTTTCTTTAGGTCCACATCTTGAGGTGAGCGCATTGGAGTGAAGGTGGCAGGATCCACTTACATGCTGGTGTAGCTGTGTTACACTCTTTGAACACATAGTGGAGGAACTTATCACTTGGACAGAGATGATCACATTCTGGGACAACACACTTGCCATTGAGAATATAGCAACATTATTCATGCACTTGTAGTATACTATTGATCGCCTTGTGATTTTATGTTTGGATTGTCATTACTTATAGTTTGGATACAATATTTGTTCTTAAGCACATGTTATGTATAGAGCATTGTGTTACATATTGAGTTTTACATAGGATTATAACCTTAGGGAGTGCCGCATAATTATTGCCAATTAGTTCAAGCAATGAACATCATAAAAATAAGCCATAACAAACACGTAAATATGTCTACATTCAAAATCCCTTAACATCGCTGAGTGATGTATCTTTAACTTTATTTGATGCAAATTTAATCAGGAGCTAATTCAGCCTTCAACTGCAAAGGTTAAGCCCAGGGTCCTACTTGGGCTTCCTGTCACCCATTTTATTAAAGGCTCAGTACCTAACCTTGAGGCCAAGTAACTTGTCCTTGTAGAAATGTGCCGACTTCATTAATCAACTTAAAACTAGAGTGAGCCACTCCTTTAGGCCCCTTTCACACTGGGGCGGGGAGGGGCAGTAGCGGTAAATTAGTGCATTTACCGCTATTATAGAGGCGATATCCTTTCAATGGAGGGGGAGGTGGAGGAGCAGTGTACACACCGCTCACTGCACCATCCCAAAGATGCAGCTTGCAGGACTTTTCTTCTCGTCCTGCAAGCACACTGGCCCAGTGTGAAAGCACTCGGGCTTTCACACTGGGGAGAATAGAGGGGGGGGTTTCAGGCGCTGCACAGGCGCTATTTTTATCACCGCAGTGCCTGAAAAACATTCCTTGTGGCAAAATAAAGTCTTGATTAATAAGTGCTCAGCCCCTGCAACAAGGATGGATGGGCTGGGAAATTTGTTTTCTGCGGGGGCACATAATCAGAGGGGTATACCATAACCCGGAGCCCTTCCCTTTCACTTTACCCCCTACCAATGATAACCTTCTTTCTGTATTTGTCAGACACATGTCCACTGACATCTGATGCTCCATAGAGAACAATGGGTGGTCAAATCGGGTCTGCCTGAAAAACGTCTGGTGTATAAGGGGCCTTAGGCTAGGTGAAAAATTTACTTCACAATATGAAGATTCACTTTGCAGAGTGAATGCCTATACATCTTGAAAGCAGTGTAGACTTGCAAATGTTTTTGTTGTTTTAACTAGGTATTAGTGTAGTTCAATTCCCTGTGCTGTTTGTTTGCTTGACTGATGCATGCAGATACCCAGGCTGCTTTAACCTTTTTTGCCCCACCAGTACTCCCTCCTCTAATAATAAAAGACACCACACTTACCCTTTATGGGTTTCAAAAGGCCATAGCGGCCAATTTATTAACAAATCAAACACAACTTTCAAAAATATATATCTTTCTTAATTTAAATATTTGCAAAAAAAACTAAACAACATTAACTCGGTACAGCAATTAACTTTTAATGCAGTCTAGGATCCTGGAAGGCAACTTCTATTCCATCTACTGGCTGTATCACCACCATAATAGCTTATCAGGCCCTCAGCCACATCTACACCAGCTCGAGGACACCACTATTAAATACACTCGCGATACAGCCAACTAAATCCTTCCAATCATTACTGGCTCCATTTTCGAGGATGGGAACACCCATACCTGAGATGGGTCCCACCGCTAGTTTTCCAAAAATGTTACCTTCCAAGACCCTGAGACCCCTGCCAGAAACACCCACGCATCACACCTTATGCATGGATGGCACCTCCACAGCCTCAGGGCACGCTGTATATCGTCCTGAAGGCCCAAAGACCACAGGTCAATACCCATTGGATTCAAATGAACACCATCGGCCCTGATATACAACCTCACGTCCTTTTCCAGCTCCAAATGGAGAACTGCCAAGCCCCCATTTCTAATAAAAAACGTAGCCACCTTTTAATTGACTTTAATCCTCGCCCTATTGACCCCATCCACAGAATGAGCCAGGCGCCAACTAGTCCCGGCCACCATGTTTGACCAAACCAACTTGGTGCCTGGGAATGCCGACTTCAACCTCAAGAAGTCAATCTTTATAACCTTGGCCAATTCCCTAGAAGCATGGAGACCTAAATAGTTCCCCCCAACGTGCAGCAGCAGCATATCCAGTGTAGCATAATGATGAACCTCCGGCAACACCCTGGACCACAACATGCCCGGTATGCCAATCCATCTGATCCTGACTTCCTGTCTCGGTAAGCCCAACTGCCGACCATCCTGTCTGACATCCGCCCTCCTAGCACCCCAAAACACATAGGAATGCCCGGGGATCCAAACAAGGCATTCAGCCGAACCTGAAAAAAAAAATACAGAAAACTTGCACCACCATTGCATCCGTCACCACTCAACCCACACACCAGAAGACAGATGCTACCACACAATTACTACATGGCTCTCCCTGACCCTTTCAGCCGTGTAGCCCCCTCTCCCTAAAAACTGGCCCCTCACCGCCTCTCATTGCTGCAGCAAGTGGGGCCGCATGTACAGCCTAAAACGCTGTGACTCCCAGCGAACGATGCGCTGGAGAGTATCCTCACTCAAACTCCATCAAGCCACTTCCATAGCCACCCCAATTCTGAATGAATGCGAAGAATAATCACCCTCGTTGAAACCCGCCACTGACAAACATTTTGTAAACTGATACCTCAACAAAGTAGATCCATCAGCATGTATTAATAAAGGCCCAGGAATGCTAGGCCAAACCCGCAACCACTCATGCACAGCCTCCACTGGGCACAAAGCAACCTGAGGGACCATTCCCAATTGAACATGGGCCCCCGGCCCAACTGATCGGTCTTAGACTTCCTGATCCACAGGTGCACCCTGTCACTCGGCACCCTCATGTCACCTAACGCTAAACCATCTACCCCTTTTTTGGAGGAACTCACCAGCTCACCAATGCGCAGCGCCCCAAAGAAGGCCAAGACAAAGGCCATTTTAAAAAGTACCGCCTCAAAAGAAGAAGAGCACACCCTTGGTAGCTCTTCCAGAATGCGCCCTAGCATGGAATAGGAAACTGGGCGCCTAGCGTCAGGAACCGGTTTTCCTCTCCTATACCCCTTTACAGCTTGTTTAACCAAAAAATGCTTGGTCACATCGGAAAGACCCGATAACGTAAACAAAAACACCAAACTTGACAACTTGAGATTTAACGAAGACACTGAAACTCCCTCTTCGAAGTTAAGACCAGTAAAGTAAAGTAACGTGTGCAACCTATCCTCTTCCTGTAAACAGCCCCCGACCGAGCACTCTGGGCAGAGGATTCCATCTTGCTCTGCTTACAGCTAGAGTTGAGCGAACCTCTGGAAGTTCGGGTTCTGCTGGTCCGTCCGAACTTCGGGACAAAGTCCGGGTCCGGACGGAACCCGAACGATCGCACGGACAACGAACCGGTCTCACGAGCCAGCCCCCGACAAATGTCCTTCTCCTATCCAACGTGTGCAATGAAATGAAATGACCAGAATTGAAGCTTCTCCCTCAAAGTCACAGAAGCAATTTAGAGTTCAACAGTTCAAACCACAAAAACAAATGCAATAGCCCAGAAAGGCTACACTGGTTCGTAAAAAACCAATTTGTTCGACATTTCCCCATATCCTCTCCTTTTGGCCAAGGACTGCGATCCGCGGGTCAAAGGATAAGGTACGATCCCGCGTAAGACCTTCTCGATGGTTCCCACACGAGAAGAAGAAAACTCCGCCATGAAAAATTTTACCGGAAA
>BLSH010127840.1:6684-18240 GCA_018402905.1 Glandirana rugosa | reverse complement strand
GGAGTAGGCAATGGGTTTGGAACAAGAATCTGTCCTGCTAAGCAACACCTGGAAACTCTCCCCTTTGAACTAGGAGATGATTTTTGAACAATAATGTGTCACTTACATCAAAAGCTGGCCCTATAGGAGTAGGCAATGGGTTTGGAACAAGAATCTGTCCCTCTAAGCAACACCTGGAAAATCTCCCCTTTGAACTAGGAGATGATTTTTGAACAATAATGTGTCACTTACAGCAACAGCTGGCCCTATAGGAGTAGGCAATGGGTTTGGAACAAGAACCTGTCCCTCTAAGCAACACCTGGAAACTCCCTTTTGAACTAGGAGATGGAGATGTTTTTTGAAAAATAACGTGTCACTTACAGCAACAGCTGGCCCTATAGGAGTAGGCAATGGTTTTGGAACAATAATCTGTCCCTCTAAGCAGAAGCCTCTACCTAGTGCAGTCAGATCACTCAAAGCATCAGTATGTGAAATCTCAAATTACTCCCACAATATGATCGTTGTGTACGATCCCACAATCTGATCGTTGTGTGCGAACGTACTATCGTTTCGTTAGACAGAGTTTAATCTGCAATCTCCAACTCTAAGCAGCGGTATTTGAAATCTCAAAATCCCCCAACAATCTGATCGTTGCGTACGAACGTACAATCGTTTCGTTGGACAGAGTTTAATCTGCAAATCTCCAACTCTAAGCAGCGGTATTTGAACTCTCAAATTCCCCCATCAATCTGATCGTTGAGCACGATCGTAGCGATCGTTGTTCTATGCAGAGCTTGATCTGCAACTCAAAGCAGCGGTATGTGAAATCTCTAATTTCTGCTATCTGTCCTCAGAGCAACAGCACAGACAGCAGTAGTAAAGTAATCTATTTCAGGATGCAGGATCAGGTCTTAAAATGTCTCAAATCTGTCCCTCACGCAGTCAGCTACCTTTCCCTACACTAACCCAAGGAGCATGTGACTGCAGCACTGTGACTCCAGCTTATAAAGAGGCTGGGTCACATGATGCACCGGCCAATCACAGCCATGCCATTAGTAAGCGTGGCTGTGATGGCTTCTAAGGGCAAACCAGTGAAACGCTTGTTGATTGGCTGCCCTGCAGCTTCTCAACACGTGGAGTAAAATAGCAGAACCCCGGACCGAACCCGAACGATTTTTGAAATGTCCGGGTCCGTGCCACGGACACCCGAAAGTTCGGTACGGACCCGAACGTTACAGTCCGGGTTCGCTCAACACTACTTACAGCACCATTTGACGGAACTTGTCCCACTGGAATTGAGACAGAGCATCGGCCACAGTGTTAGTAACCCCTGACATGTGAACATCATAGAAAAAAGCATTCAGCTGCAAACATCTCAACACCAAATGTCTAAGCAATGTAATCACAGGCGGCGAGCAAGAAGTTATACTGTTAATGGCCTGAATGGCCTGTTAATGGCCTGAACCACCCCCATGTTATCACAATTTAAAATTTAAATAAAACTTAACCCACCTGTTATGGAAATCTGCATCCCATAATTCCACTGCCAAGACAATTGGGAACAGCTCCAATAACACCATGTTCCGAATGCAATCATCCTCCAACCATGAATCCAGCCACTTCTTGGCACTCCATTGACCCTTAAAGTATGCCGCAAAACCGACCGAACCAGCGACGTCAGTAAACAATTCCAAATTGAAACTGAACACAGGAGCATCTAACCACACAGATCGCCCATTAAAGGTTGCAAAAAAAACTCTCCCACACCATAAGATCTTCCTGGTGATCTTTTGTCAACCGAATGTAATGGTGGGGGGACTTTGATGCCTGCCATGGCAGCCGCCAACCTGCGGCAAAAAAACTCGCCCCATGGGCATTATGTGGCAAGCAAAATTAAATTTTCCCAGCAAAGACTGAAGCATGCGAAGCTGCATCTTTTTACATTGCAACACCTCCCCTTCAAATCCTCTACCCTATCTAGTGGCAACCAGCATTCCATCACCATCGTATCAATGACAATTTTTCCATTTTCTTCAGTCTCGCCGGCGTCTTCCCTCTTTCTAGCATTGCCACTTTTTCCATGCCCCTGCTTAAAACATCTGGAAGACGGGTGTCCCCCTCCACAACCTGAGCATTCATGCTTGAAATGGCACGAACCCACAAATTTACAGGTGCCCTCATTGTATTGCTAGCAACACCCCTTTCACTTTGCGGCCGAAGGTGACAAGGACGCCGCACCCCCAACCCCACCCTGAAAGGGCGAGCCAGAGCCCCTCGCCTGCATAATGAGCTTCATCCACAAGCTAATGTCCTTGTGGTCCCATCTCAATTCTGGTCTAACCTCTTTCAGCTGACGAAATTGTTTGTCACACCGCAACCAAGCCACTCCCCCGTACATGCGCTGGTCCTAACTAATACAGTCTAGATAGCAAAACAGGGGGGAACACTGCTGTGGTGATTTCTTGCCAATCACGCTGGCCAGAATACTGAACGCCTGCAACCAATTAGCAAACATCCTAGGGATTAAACGATATCGCCGTTTCTCCTCTTCATCCTTCTTGCTCACATCCGGTTTTAATCTGTCCAAATTGAACTTCTCTAAAGGCAGCAATGAGAAAATCTCAATATACTCACCTTTCCAGATTTTGTCTCTAATCTCAGATTTTAAGTGGGCTCCCAGCGGACCGTCAAAACATACGTATACCTCACACCGCGCTGCATCTGCTAGATGCACCACCTCCTTTCCAGCCTACGACTGTTTTGCCACCACCCCTTCGGTAGACAAAGCCACCACCCTTACCGTGGATGCCACGTGCATGGCCGCTTCCGGGACCTCCCCATCCCCCCGTTTGAAAACAACATTCCCAGAGGAACCCCGCCTGTCCTGCAGGTAGCACCTGTGAACTTGGGACCGCTGAACTGTCAGTGGAACACACTTGTCCAGATGCTGCCGACCACGCCCCCCATCGGCGATCCTGTGGGTACAGCCACCAAGCCAGGCTCACACCGTGCCAGCACTTCCTTGAACCCAAACAGTAACGTTTGCAATACTGACGATAGTCCCCCCCCCCAGTGAACCACGGCTGCAGGCCTACCATGCAGGCTGTCCCCTTGGCTCTCTCCACCCCCATGTGAACCTCCCGGAGACCCACTCACAGGCACAGACAACCCACCAGACACCGCATCCCCAGGCATAGTAGACAAGACAGACAATCTCTTACCCGGCTGCCTAAGGAGGTCCCTCCGTGCAGCCGTGATCCAGATCCCGGTGGCTGCACCACATTCACATCCTCCTCTTCCTCCCTGGATGCCGCAAGCTCTCCTTCTGATCATTCTTCACCCGCTGCCGCAGACCCTCCAGCTCCCCTGTGACTCACTCTGCACCCAGGAGCCGCTGCCACCCATCCTCTGTTGCTGATGTCATCACTAGGAGCCGCACTGCGTCCCACCACACTGGCTCTTGTCGACTCCTCTGCTTCTCCCCCTGGAAGTCCTGGCCATCCTCTGTTCCTAGCCAGCACCCATAGCCGCATGGTTTCCTCGCCGGGCCACAGTCCCTGTAGACCGCCGGCCTGCAGGGCTGGCCACATGGTCCAGATATTCAATAGAATGGGCAGGGGAGCCGACGCTGGAACGAATGCTCCCGCCCAGGTCCCGCCTCTGGTGAGGATACCTCCCAGCGCCCGCAGCTGTAGAGGAAGGCTGCCTCTTAGCCACGGGTGCTGAGGGGTCCCATGTAGGGGCTCCTAATTCTGTGGCCGGACCTAGAGGTCACTGCTGGGCTGAGGCGCTGAGGAGGGGGCGAGACCTCCTAGGCCGTGCTGAAACTGGGGCAGAAGTGGCAGGTCCCTGCCCGGACCCCTGCAGCATACCTGAAAGCTGCTGCTGTAGCCATTGTGGGCCATTGGACACCACCGCTGCCCGGATCTGCTGGAGCATGGTCTCCAAATCTTCCATCACAAAAACCTGCATAGGCTGCAGCAAAAGTTGCTTCCTCTCTCTGCACTTTCTCCCAGCTGAATGTTGGATGAGACAACCCCCGTAACCCCCCCCCAGTTCCTCCCACCTTGCTCCACCCTGCCACACCTTGCTATAACCAACCAGACCCGAGATGAGAACAAGAGGAGGAGGGCTAACTAACCACTACCACCCACTTACCCCCTTAATTCGCCTGCACTGATCACACAGTCATGTAAGCCCTTTCGCCCATGCAGCACATTCTGTCTCCGGGCCTTATTCTTTACCTTGTAATGATGGGCTCACATGTGTCTGCAATTTGTAATGTCACAGCTGATCGATATATCACAATGTCTATGTTTTCATTCATCCAGCTTGTCCTTATGTACTAAAAGAACAAAGAACTTCTTGTTCTGGGTCACTAAAGTAATGAATGACATTTCTCTGTTACGTGCTCTGCCTGCTTGTGGCTCTGTCAGATCGAATAACTATTTAGTTCTCACTGCTGAACACTAGACTGGGAGACCTGTTTGCCTATGTCGCTGCTGAAATTAGAGGTGGAATTTATCCCTGTGCCCCAGAACATGGGACAGGTTCGTCCCCTGTTACCAATCCAGGGGGTTAGTAAATGTAACCCCCTCAGCCTATGTCTCCACCAAATGACACAAGCTGATGCATTTTACAATGCCCTGGGTATGATTAAAGCAGAGTTCTGGCGGAAATATGACTTTTAAGATAAAATTACCCCTAGAATGCTCATGCCTCCTGCAATGTAACATAGGTATGCTGTAAACTATGGCCAGTTTTCTATTTGTGCAGCATTCTTTTCTTACTTTGTGAAGTTCCTGCACAGTCCGGCCATCTCCAGTGTGGGCATCTGAAGCCGTAGTGTCCTTCTTCTTGGATTCCGTGCATGCTGGCTACCCAGCATGCACCTGCAGATCTCGTGCATGTGCAGTGCGGTGGGATCTTTGTCAGCTTGACATGGCATGGCTCCAGTAACATTTAACATTCTATGGAAAATCTGGCAGTGCCATCTCAAGCTGACCAAGATTTTACATAGATGCCAATGTTAAATGTTACTGGAGCCTTGCCATGTCAAGCTGACCAAGATTTTCCATAGACACCAATGTTAAATGTTACAGGAGCAGTGCCATGTCAAGCTGACCAAGATCTCCCAAGAGCCAATGCAAAGCCAGAAATGACGTACAGCGATGCAGCCCCTAAAGGAGGAAGTGAAATTAAATATAGGCATAAATCAAATAAGTGAACAGAAAAAAAATAAATAAATTGCCAATTCATTCTAACCACTAGCCGATCAGCGGCTCTCCTGGCAGGGGGGGTCTGTGCTGATTGTTTATCAGCGCAGCCCCCCCTGGGATCGCCACACTGGACCACCAGGGAGCCGACCAGGACCACCAGGGAGCCCATACAGCGATGCCACCCAGGGACCACCAGGGATGCAACCCAAGGACCACCAGGGATGCCACCCTAGACCACCAGGTAAGGGCACACAATGCCCAATATGGATGGCACTGTGCCCATCTGTTATGCTTGCCAGGGCCATCCCTATAGCTGCTGCAATACCAGTGCTGCCCATCAGTGCCCACCAGTGTTCATCAATGCCACATTTCAGTGCCCATCAGTGCCACCCATCACTGCCAACTATCAGTGACCATCAGCGCCACCTATCAGTGCCCAATGCCACATATCAGTGCCCATCAATGCCACCTATGAGTGTCCATCAGTGCCGCTTATCAGTGCCCATCAGCGCTGCACATCAGTGCCACCTATCAGTGCTCATCAGTGCTCGCAATTGTCACTCAAAATGCAACAACACTGAAAGCTGAAAATTGGCCTGGTAGGGAAGTGTTCTAAGTGCATGGTATTGGAGTGGTTAAGGATGCACATTAGTGATGCATGTTGAGGAGTGAAAAATGTGGGTGGAACTCTGCTTTAAGCCCCGGTGGATGGGGCGAAATGCAACTGGGTGTGTGGTTTGGTGAAGGCATGTACTATAGGTTGAAGCTGCTCTTCATCGTTCAGTCACCTGGGCTGGTTGGGAGTAGCAGCAATCCTTTCCTCTTTACACTAGACTGAGAGACCCAGGGATTGTGGATATGTAGTTTCTTCACAGTAAGTGTCAGCTCTTATACTACAGGCCATACATTAGCCTGTGCAGTGCCTCATGTCTGAACAAAAAAAGAAACTTCAGACACTGGAGTGTGAAGATTTAATCTACTATAGACGGTGCATGTAGAACAACAAAGGATATCATGAATGTCAGAATCAATGCACATCTTATGCAGGAGAAAATCACAAGGTGCAGGTATGATGGCTTACAATGCATTTAAATAAATCAACAACAGCAAAACCCTTTCTCTCACAGCAATGCCCTGTCTCTCAGTACACTCCTGTTGTAGCACTTATCCCCTGGTGATAAATGGGTACTCTGTTCTGCCCTGACTCTCTAACCTACTCGGACCCCTCTAACACCCTCATAGGCTAAAAGCAGTTTACACCTGTGGGACTCAAGAATGGAAGTGGGCAAGCCAAACGTTGCCCACCTAAGATTTCATTGCAGACCTTTAATTTAAATAAAGTTTAAAATGTTGTTAGCATACTTACATTTAACCAGTTGCCAACTGCCCACCTTGGCTTGACGGCGGCAACTTGGCTCGTTATCGCGAAACGCCATCAGGTGATGGCAGCCGCGAGAATTAGTATCGTGAGCGCGAACATGTTCACTGTTTTCCAGGGGAGCCAGGGAGTGGGTAGGGTGGACTCGATCTCCACCGGCTACACGCGATGGCTCCCCCAGAGTAACAGAATGGGGGTCTGTGTATCTAAACTCGGATCTCTGTTCTGACAGAGGGGGAAGGGATGTGATTCCAGGCTTCTTGTATATGGGAGCCGCAATCACTCTCCTCCCCCAGCCAGCCCAGTCCCCATACACTTAGAACATACACAGGGAACACAGTTAACCCTTAGAGCGCCCCCTGCAGGTAACCCCTTCCCTGATATTGACATTTATGCAGTAAACAATGCATTTTCATAGCATTGATCGCTGTATGAATGCCAATGGTCCCAAAAAAGTGTCAACATGGTCCGACATGTCTGCCTCAATATCGCAGTCCCAAAAAAAATCGCGGATAGCAGCCATTACTAGTAAAACAAAAATAAATAAATACCCCATAAATGAATTCTCATCTTTCGTAAACGCGGCAACTTCTGCGCAAACCAGTCAATATACGCCGATTGTGGGGTTTTTGAGGAAGAACATAAATTGGCCAAAACCGATGAAAAAATGTTTTTTATTTTTATTTTTTGAACATGTATTATAGCAAAAAGTAAAATATATTGGTTTTTTTTGCATAATTGTCGCTCTTCTTTTGTTATAGCGGTGATCATAAATGAGGCAGAGGTGATCAAATACCACCAAAAGAAAGCTCTATTTGTGGGCAGAAAAGGACGCAAATTTTGTTTGGGTACAACGTCGCATGACCGCGCAATTAAAGGGACACAGTGCCGAATCGCCAAAAGTGCTCTGGTCCTAAACTGGGAAATCCTTCCGGGGCTGAAGTGGTTAATTGGATTTTTTGATGGTCACATGATGATTTAACGGTTCTTCCTCGTGCTGTACCTTTAAAATAAAAGAAACTGTGTGTTACTCTGTCAGTCGGCACTGGACTTCATCAGCAACAGAACTGCTGTCGGATGTCATGGAGAATTTATCGCGTAGTGTACTTGAAAGAGCCAGTGCTGCCAGGGGAGAGGAATGGCTGAAGCTCTGCCTGCCTATCCCGGTTGCTGAGCTGCCCGATCCGGTTCTACCATAAATATTTAACTAGTCTCCTCATGCTGTCCCCCCATCCAAATTAAGAGTGTGGAAGGGGGAATCAGGTCAGTTTTTGATGTTCAACCCGTTGGTCGAACAAAAAAAATGGGCTCATCTACTTTATTTGTCTATAGGCGGGGGTTTCATTATCCTAACTGGACGTCATATGACGTCCGGCTGGATAACCCGCAATTGCGCGCCCGCGGGGGCGTACATCGCGGTGATTGGTGGTGCAGTGTGTCAGCCTGACACACCGCATTACCGATCCTGGTAAATAGACTCAGTTGGAAGCTCTTTACCATGTGATCAGCCGTGACCAATCACGACGGATCACAGTATAAACAGGAAGAGCTGTATATCGTTTTTTTCCTCTACTTGCGTCTACAGATGCGAGTAGAGGAGAACCGGCTCTCCTGACTAGGGGCGGTCTGTACTGATTGTTTATCAGTGCAGCCCCCCTGCAGATCGCCACCCAGGACCACCAGGGAGCCCATGGATGCCCACCACGGATGCCATCCACAGATACCCACCCAGGACCACAAGGGGATGCCCACCCAGGACCACTAGGAATGCTGCTCAGGACCACCGGGTATTGCACACTCTGTACTATAGGGATGGCACTCAGTTCCATCTCTGATGCCTGCCAGTGCCTCATTATCAGTGCTGCCTGCCAGTGCCAGCTATCAATGCTGCCTATCAGTGCCACCTATGAGTGCCCATAAGTGCAACATATCAGTGCCCAGTGTCACCTATCAGTGCCCATCAGTGCAGCTTATCAGTGCTGCATATAAGTCCCTCATCATCAGTGCCACCTCATCAGTGCAGCCTCATTAGTGCCAATCAGTACTGCCTCATCAGTACCTGTCAGTGCAGCCTCATCAGTGCCCATCAGTGAGGGAGAACATACTTATTTACAAAGTTTTGTGACAGAAACAAAGAAAAAATGTGGGAAGAAAATGATAAAAATGTTGTTTGGGTACAGCGTCGCACGACCGCGCAACTGTCATTCAGAATGCAACAGCACTGAAAGCTGAAAATTGGTCTGGGCGGGAAGGGGGGTAAGTGCCTATTATTGAAATGTTTAAGCACTTCAACCCCCGGAAGGATTTACCCCCTTCCTGACCAGAGCACTTTTTGCGATTCGACACTGCGTGGTTTTAACTGACAATTGTGCAGTCCTGTGACATTGTACCCAAACAAAATTGACGTTTTTTTTACCCACGAATAGAGCTTTCTTTTGGTGGTATTTGATCACCTCTGCAGTTTTTATTTTTTGCGCTATAAACAAAAAAAGCGTCAATTTTGAAAAAAAAAAACAATATTTTTTTACGCTTTGCTATAATAAACATCCAAAAAAATGTAAAAAAAATAATTTCTTCCTCAGTTTAGACCGATATATATTCTTCTACACATTTTAGGTAAATAAAATCACAATATGCATATATTGATTGGGTTGCGCAAAAGTTATCGTGCCTACAATGGGAATAGATTTATGGCATTTTTATTTATTTATTTATTTATTACTAGTAATGACGGCAATCTACAATTTTCAGCGGGACTGTGTCATTGCGGCGGACAGATTGGACACTTTTTTGGGACCAATGACCTTTATACAGCGATCAGTGCTATAAATAGCCACTGATTACTCTATAAATGTCACTGGCAGTAAAGGGGTTAAACTGTAGGAGGCGATCAAGGGGTTACCTGCGTTCCCTCACTGTGTTCTAACTGTGTGGGGGCTGGGCTGACAGGGGCATGACAGATCTAACTGTTCCCGATTACAGGGATCAGTATATCTGTGTCATGTCCCCTGACAGAATGGGGATCCGCCGTGTTTACATTGGTGGATCCCCGTTGTCACTCTATAACAGGGGTCGCTGGCGGACATCGAATCTCCCCGACCCGTGGGCACACTTACGTATAGCTATGGAGATTCCCGCAGGAGAGCCGACCTGCCGCCATATAACGGCGGCGGCTGGTTGGCAAGCAGTTAATAGTGGGATGACTAGTGCGGATGGAGGAATCTGTTATTTTTTTTTAATCCAGTGCCCTGGCAGCCCATTCACAATCAATCATTTGCCCTAACATAACGCATAGGCTATATCCAGGGGCAGTCACAGACAGGAATTGGTAGAGTTTTAGCAGTGGTCGCAAAGCTGTCTGCAAAAACTGTGAGCAGAGTTGCCAACCCCCCCATGATTTGTTTTACTAACAAAACATTAACAATTTACGACAAACATTCCTATTATAAACTTGGACAATTGATATTCAAACAGTATAAATAATAGGTACACTTTAACAATACTCAGAACAAATATTCTGCCTGACTTTACAAATAAAAACAGAGTGAAAAAATGTGAACATGACTAGAATTATGAAAGGCCTGGGGCAGTACACATCGCCAGATTTTGCCTAATGGTCGGAAGGGCTGATAGGGGGGTCATTAACGAGAATCTGTACCTAGTTGTTATATACACAGAACACATGTAGCACCCTCTATTGCATACACCAGGAGTCCCTGGAACTGTGGCCAAATACAGTACTGAATAGACAACCAGTGACTGTGGAACAAATTAACCGAGTTTCCATTGTTTCCTATGGGGAAACATGCTTTGATATATGAGTGCTTTGGATTACAAGCATTCTCCTGGAACGGATTATGTTCGTAATCCAAGGTTCCACTGTATAGGTAAAATATTTTGCTTGGCTGGCATTGCAGCCAAGCTTGTATTTGAATCTGGGTCAGTGTGAGTGATCCAGGGAGGTTGGTATGACTCAGTAGGAAGCATCTCTGGTGCCTCCGGTACTTTGCCCTATTTTTGAAACTTGTGAGAAATTTCCAAAAGAATGGGAGGGAGGTTATGAGGAGCTGCCTGGAGTATTAATGAGGGCCCTGATAAATTCCCAACAGATGGATTGGCAGGGGGCAGACCACCTCATAAATACTCAGTCAGCCCAGCAGGGCAAGAGAGTTCAGGTGGAAGCTGGAGATGGAGTGCTAAGGAGGCTGTCGGAGACCCTTGAGGGTAGCCCCCTAGTCTGGGAGGAGGGTGACCATGGGTCTGGGTGCTCAGATGCTGGAAGGATCATCTACAACACATGTAGGAATCATTCCTGGATGCATGGGAGCAGGTGTAAGGACAGCAGGAGCTAGTGAGCACTTCGGGGAGAACTCCAGGGAGAAGACAGCCGGGTGGCTGGGGAGTGTCAGTCTGGGATGAATGTGGGAAGATTAGCCAGGAGGGCTGGTGGGGGAGGGCAGTTGCAGCCAGGTGGGCTGGCAGTGCTTGAAGGGGTGGTTTTGGGACCAGTAGCCGCAGGAGAATAGCTGGACGCTGGGACTTTTTCTACACACAAAAAAGGGGCCCGCAGTCCCTGCCTGTAATGGGCCATTGCTGGAGCTGGCAGAGTGCCCTGCCAGATCTCATCCAGTGGATCTGGGATTGTTCTGACAAGCAAGTTTTGGTGCAGGAGGCAGAAAAGGAGTGTATATAGAAATTGTACATAGAGACTTTGTATAGTTGAGTGTCTCTGAAGAAGTTTTGCAAAGCAAGTGTGCATCCCATAAAATCCTTATCCTAGGGTTGCCACCTGTGGGGGAATGACCCGGTCAATCCGGGTTTTGGCAGTTGTGCCCGGTTTTCTGTCCTCCTCTAACCCGGACACAGCAGCTTACCTGCTGCCAGCTAGCCTGTCTGTGAATCTTGTGACCTACTCTAGACCGTCCCGTGAGACGGTCGAGGTCGTTACCGGGTAATGTCCGTCCCTGACGCCCGGGGAAA
>BLSH010127827.1:1294-27480 GCA_018402905.1 Glandirana rugosa | reverse complement strand
CCCCCCCCCCCCCCCACAGAAGGACGGTCGGACATCAAAGCCCTGCACTTACCTCATCTAGGTAGCGGGTGGATGGGCAGCGTGTTTTACAAGCGACGGACAGTGGCTTTCATCCTTCCTCTTCCTTTGGATCATGGCGGCTTCCGCCATGCGTCTCCTCCCTCCTCCTCCTCCTAGGCATCCAATAGGATCGCCTGCCCTTTCAGGTGATGGGTCTCATACCTGCTTCCTGATTGGCCAGGAGGAGGAACAGTGTGAGACTAGCGAATATTCATTCGCTATTGTCACACAACTAGGTTGGATCAGAATGCAATTCTCTGCGCCCGAGGCCACCCTTTTTTGAAGAGTATTAGAGCCTCTTGCCCTAATCACGTGCTTAAACCCCCCCCCAATTGGAATCCATATGTTCGGCGCTCTGCATGTAGATTAGGTGGCCGGACCCATGGACGGGGGGGGCGGGGGTGGCGTCCGCGCGCCCCTAATGGATGGGCCACCACTGTCTGCTGTGCTTCATGTAACGAGCTTTGGTGATTTGTCTTGCTCTTTGCATGCACACAGACCAATGGCAGCCGAACGTTAGTTGCCTTATTAAAACTGGCTTGTTCCTTTTTTTTAATTCCAGAAATTTCAACACGTGAAATTTTGGCACAAATAATCTTCATCAAATGTATCATTCCTGTAAAAGTTATAGCCTGTTTTCACACAGGTGTTCTGTCAGTTTTTTTTTTATAGTGATTAATAAATCAAAAATGGACTGCAATGTATCCCTATGAGTAGCTGGATGTAGACTGACATGCAATCGCCTATATTCAGCCATATCTGAATTCATTTAGGGTTGTCAGAACAAACAGAAAAGGTTTGGTTTACTGACCTAACCAGATGTGGGCTGATCTAGGCAGGCGCAGGTGCGTTTACGTCCAACCAATACATAGTTTCCCCTTTCCTCCTCGGAAGGAACACAAATGTTATATACATGACATCTGTTTCCATTCTGATCCAACTCAGCAGAGATCAATCTAGGATTTCCTGCTAAACAAAAAGGGTGCCCAGGTGAAAGGTCCTTTATTGACACTTAGCTTCAACCCATGCCCTAAACCTGTCTCTTAAAGTGGTTGTAGGCCTCTGATATGGAATGTGAACAAAGTAGATCCCTAGTGTGTCTTGTCTCAATTAAGTGTCACTTTTGTCTGCTGCTTCGTTCCTCTGCTTTCTGCATATATCATTTCTGACAATTTTTCCTGACACCAAGAGAAAAATGGTGACAAAGGATGGAGCTCCAGCTGACTGACAGCCTCCACTCTTTTCATGGGTGTTGTGTGAAGGGGGGGGGGGGTTGTCCCTTCCCTCCAATCAGCTCTCAGAGCTCTCCTCATTGAGTTCTGTATCGTGTAACCAGCTCCTCTCCTCCTTCTTTCTGATCTCTCAGACAGGCTTTATAATGCACAACTTTGAACAGATGTAGAGAAGAGGGTACTGCAGATAAACAGGTACAACTTATGTAGGAGGATTTGTTTAATCTCTGGCTATCACCTGAGGCCAGTCACTTCACTGGGTATATAAGGGTTTAAACCACTTAAAATATTGGTTGACCCTCAATACAAACCTTGAACTCTTTGGGGAAACATGCTGTCAGAATGATAATTGATGATGCAAGTTGATGTTAAAGAGGAAGTAAACCCTGCAAAGTAAAAGCTTAATCTAGAATGTAAGCTCTAACGAGCAGGGCCCTCTGATTCCTCCTGTATTGTTTTGTATTGTATTGATTTGTATTGTAATTGTACTGTCTGCCCTTATGTTGTAAAGTGCTGCGCAAACTGTTGGCACTATATAAATCCTGTATAATAATCAATAATAATAATAATAATGGGCTGACACTTGCCTGCAAACGAAGCTTGCGCCGTCCCTTGTGCAGGCCGCGTCCATCTTCCTTCCAGGGCCGTGGACTCCGGCTCTGTGACTGGCCAGAGATGCGTGACGTCACTGCCACGCATGCACACGGGAGCCGCCAGTAACGGCACTCTCTAAGTGAAGAAACGTCACGGAGGGCCGTTTCTTCGATGATGTGGGCACAAGCGTATACAGTGAATATCTCCTAAACTATGCAAGTTTAGGAGATATTCTTGGTACCTACAGGTAAGCCTTATTATAGGCTTACCTGTAGGTAAAAGTGGTTGTAAAGGGTTTACAACCACTTTAAGACCAGTTAGCATTCTTATGCTGTATTGCTCCAGTTCTTACAGTTTTGTGCGAGTTTTACAAATGAAAAACACTGCTGCTTTGCCTAGTTTCTTTCAAATAATAATTTACTGTTGTCATTCTCACATGAACCTGTAGATGGCAGAAAAGACCACTAGACACAATATTTCTCCCAAAATCTCTAGGAAAAGTAACCTTCCCAATTCTTTAAGGATTACACATCTTTTTTTTTTTTTATATTGCACAAACAAGAATGCAAATTAGAACAAAAATATTTCATTGCCAAACATGCCATAATATACAACAGTACAATTTGACCTAAAATATTGTACAGGCTGTCATTAACATTTTCATACCCATAGGTTATTATCTCCTAGATGCCCAGGTCAAATTTAGGATCATCAACATGTGCTACTTAACTTCACTAGAATAGAACTCTGACTCATTTTCCTACATAAATAAATATTTTTTTTTACATTTATTTTAAAGGGCATATAAAGTATTTTATTTACTACAGTGATCAGTGTATAAAAACCCTGCTCTGTGAGTGTTTATTTTTTTATTTTTTATTATAGGCTAAAAAGTGTGAGCATTAAAAAAATGTATCTGACAATCACAGTAATAGAGTTACACTGCGTGATGAAGGCTGACTACGTTAGCTGGCATTGGGATTACATGATTCAGAACCACTCTGATTGGTTCTTGAACATAAGATTAGATTGTAAGCTCTAAGGAGCAGGGCCCTCTGATTCCTCTTGTACCAAATTGTCATGTAACTGTACTGTCTTTATAAATAGAACAGTAACACTCCGCTCCTTATTAACAAATATATAAAGTGATTAAAAATGGAAATAAAGCAGCTGCTATAAATATATAAAAAACTCAGAACATCCGCTATATCCGTGATAGTGAAAGCAGCGCTAAAACTGAATATATATTGTGCAAAACAATTTAGTGCAAAAAATACAAACAAAGTGCTAGTGCAAAAAGTCTCAACAGTGCAAACCTCAATGAAGTGCAAAGGTATGTCCTCCTTGAATCAAACAGCCAACTTGCTTCAAAGCTGAGTCCTTCACCTTCAATCAGTTAAATGCAAAAACCAAGGTGGTAGTGCAAAAAAATCAATTGTGCAACATTGAATAAAGTGCAGGGATAAATACTCCTTAAATTGTGCAGCTATGCTGTTTTTGATAGTGTATCCTTCACCATCGGTCACCACATGCTTGTGCACACATTGGGGGCTCACCAGAGGTCAAAGATAGATAGGCTCATCTTTCCAAGAATAGAGGGGGCTCATCACACAATGACCTTCCCAAGAACCGCATCCACAGACACTCGTTCCTCTTCAGCATGTATAATCATGGGGAACAAGCAAGAAAGACCCTCATAGTGTATCACTTAAGGTATAGACATTTATTCAAACAGCACCGATTGCACTTACATTAAAAACACTTTAAAACAGCAAGTTTCATTTAGCCAGATAGTCCTACCGCTCGGCCCTCCAACGCTCCTCTCCTCCACATCCAGAGCGTCACAGCCGTCGGTACAAACGTTCGCCTCGGGTCACCGTGTGGCCACGCCCTGACGTTTCGTCACTTCCAACTTGATCACATGGATTGCACTGTTGAGACTTTTTGCACTAGCATTTTGTTTATATTTTTTGCACTAAATTGTTTTGCACAATATATATTCAGTTTTAGCGCTGCTTTCACTATCACGGATATAGCTGACCTTCAGATCTTTCTTTTGGTGGCATTTGATTCCAGCTGGGTTTTTTATTTATTGCTATATAAGCGATAAAAGACCAACATTTTTTAAAAAATACATATTTTTTTACTTTCTAATTTATCCAACAAAATTTCTTCACAAATGTAGACCAAAATGTATTCTGCTACATATCTTTGCTAAAAAAAACAGTATGTGTGAAATTAATTGGTTTGTGTGAAAATGTCTACAAACTATGATATATATCATTTCAAAATTGATCAATCCTAATATTCTGATGGAACATCTCATTTCTTGATGCCCTTAAAATACCAGGACCATACAAATACCTCCCCAAATGACACATTTTTGGAAAATATACAATATGAGGTATTTAGTAAGAGGCTGTCAATTTTTTTGAAGTTGACTTTTTTTTGTCAAAATGTTTTTGGAAGATGGAGAAATTAAATAAAATTAGTTTTTCCATTTTTTTAAAATACTGTCAGTGCAGTACAGCATCATCATATGACATATATCATATAATCATCAACAGATCAGGGATACTGACCGGGGACAGTAGGTTAAAATAAATAAATACATAAATAATTTTTTATTCCATTTTTTCAACATTTTTTCATTTTTTTTAACTTCTTTTATTTTTTTTATTTTTTCACATGTTTTTATGAGAGTAGTTCAGTGTCACCACAGTGACACTGTACTACTCTGGGGTGTGACCAGTGATTTTTTTTACACTTTGATTGTTGTTACAGTGATGATGACAATGTTTTGAACTGTCATGAATGGGTTACATTTATAACAGCTGTGATTATTATTGTGTGCTGTGATTGGCCCACAGCCATCACATGGTACAGGGTGCTGTAATTGGCCCATGTATCATGTGGGCCAATCACTGCATCACAATACTAAGCCCAGCTGTTATGAATGAAAATGTTGTTGTGCTTATATTGGGGTCACGTGATACCCCAGTCACTTGAAGTGACCGGGTACCAGAAACTGAAATGCACTGTGCTCGCTGGACACAGCAGTCATGAGATCGGCTGCACTACACGCCCACTATCCAGTGACACATAAGTACGTGCTTGTGCCTGCGCTTGCGGTCCACTCACAGAATATTTACTGCGAGCAGTCAGCAGGTGGTTCAAAGTTCAAAAATATCTATTATGGGGGAGAGAAATGAGAAGAGTGATTTGTAGTGCATCAGAAATTATGTAGATGGGGTTGACAACACTTGATTTGGATCTCAAAAAATAGAATGGGGTTGATTTACTACTGGCAAATAAACTGTGTACTTTGCAATTGCAGTTTCACCAGAGCTTAGTAAATGGGGAGAAGTTCTGCTTATTTCTATCATGCAATCACGTGCAAGCAAAAATGCAGTTTTTTCCTTGCACTTGATTGGGTATTCTTTACAAACGGAATCTTCACCACATTCACTAAGCTCTAGGGAAAACAAGTGCAACTGCACATGCACAGTCTATTTGCTATATATGCTATGCACATGCTTTGTAAATAAAACCCCTTGTGTTGTCAGGTAGTTATACTAGTTGTATTTAGATAAAAATAAATAAATACAATGGATTATTTACAAATACAGTGCTGAATGCATGTGTATGTTATACTTGCATGCCTGTGTTACCTACTATATTACAAGTCCTGACCAGGATTAGCTTAGTATTTAATTTCTGCTGTAACATTATGACTGTATTTTTTTTTTTTTTGTGGAAATCGTTCAACAAATTATATAAATTCGGCTATGCAAGAAAAAAAAAAAAAAAATAATAATTACTCTAATTCTAAGAAGGATGAAAAATAAGTGTTATCATCAGCTTATGTGCCATAAAATATTAAAAAGCATGCATTTAAGAATCAAATAAAGATTAACAAAATTTATTGAATAAGACTGTTAATGCTTCTCTTTTAACAAATGTGTAAATGGATTAAAGTTTTCTGGTTTTTTTTTTACTTGCCTCGAGTTCAGCTTAACTTATGCAGCTATTTAACCTCCCTGGCGGTATTCCCGGGGTGGATTTTCAGTACCAAAAGCGGTAACCCCGAGCCACACTCGGGCTTGCATCGCTGGATCCAGGCAGCGCTACTCACCTTGTCCCCTGGATCCAGCGATGTCCCCCGCCGTGTCTGCGGGCTGTGTCCTCCGCCCGATGCCTCTGTGTGCCGGGCTCCGTTCCCTGCGAGCGTCGCGTCGCACGGGGGCGGAGCCTGGCGGGAAATTCAAAAAGTGAAACACACACAGTACATACAGTACACTGTAATCTGTAAGATTACATTACTGTATGAAAACATTACACATCCCCTTTGTCCCTAGTGGTTTGCCCAGAGCCCTGCATGCAGTTTTATATAATAAATGTCATTCTTTCTGCCTGGAAACTTGAGAGTGTCCATGGCAACCAAAAAGCGCCCCTTTACGTCAAAAGTGGTTTTTGATCAGCTAGAAAACACCGATAGCAAATAAGAATGATTTGCAGAATTGAGTGATACTGATTTGTGGGGAAATTTATTATCAGACACTGAAAGTGACGACAGCGACAATTCTGCAACTGAGCAAATGTCTGCGTTTTTGGTTTGATTACATTATTGAATACATTTTATTACTATTATATTATTATTTTTGATAATTATTTTTAGTTATTTATTATATTATAATTTATGATTTCATTTTTCAAACTTTTTCATACCCGGGATGTCTACTAGACTCTTGTTTGGACAGATTTAACCACTTCAGCCCCGGAAGATTTTTGCACTTTAGGACCAGAGCACTTTTTGCGATTCGGCGCTGCGTCGTTTTAACTGACAATTGCGCGGTCGTGCGACGTTGTACCCAAACAAAATTTGCATCCTTTTTTTCCCACAAATAGAGCTTTCTTTTGGTGGTATTTGATTGCCTCTGCATCATTTCTTATCGCCGCTATAAACAAAAGAAGAGCGACCATTTTGCAAAAAAACACAAATTTCTTACTTTTTGATAAAATTCAAAACCAAAAAAAAATATATAAAAAAAATTTTTTTTCACCGTTTTTGGCCGATTTATATTCTTTCTCATATTTGCGATAAAAAAAAATCGCAATTGGTGTTTATTGATTGGTTTGCGCAAAAGTGGCCGCATTTAGGGATGATGAGAATTCATTTCTGGGGGTTTTTTTTTTTACTAGTAATGGCGGCAATCTGCGATTTTTAGCGGTAATGCGATATTGGGGGGGACATGTCGGAACATTTTGACACTTTTTTGGGACCAATGACATTTATTCAGCGATCAGAAATTTAAATTTCCACTGATTACTGTATAAATGTCATTGGCAGTGAAGGGGTTAACCTGCAGGGGGAGAGCTAGGGGTTAACTGTGTTCCCTGGGTGTGTTCTTACCTTGGGGGGGTTGGGCTAACATGGGCATGAGAGATCTAACTGATCCCAGTGACAGGGATCAGTAGATCTCTCATGCCCCACTGACAGGGCGGGGAACCACCATGTTTACATCGGCGGTTCCCCGTTCTTTGCCCTGTAGCCGCTCATCGCGGCTCGCCGGCGGACATCGGGTCCGCCCGAGCTGCGGGCACACTCCCCAGGAGTGCGGCGGGTGCGCGCGCGCACCCCCTGGTGGCCAACTGCGAATCGCCGCTTATTTACGGCCATTCGCGCAGGGCTCCCCGACTGCCGCCGTGAAAACACGGCGCGCTGTCGGGAACCAGTTAAGTGAGTTATTCCTAAGAATTACAGGCCTACAATATAAAACGCCAAATTTTCATGCAAAATAATTGTACCGCTTTCAGCAATAAATTCCAGACTCAGTCATACCGCCAGGGAGGTTAAACCTGAAAATGTTGATATGACACATTTAACATACAACCTGTTTGGCAGTTGAATTTACTTATATTTATTGCAAATTTGGCTATCTGGTTTTCAAACCAAGCTACATTTGACTAAGTTAAAAAAGAGGGGGGTTGGGACTTTAAATAAGATACATGTTGCCTTGTACCTCCATCCCTGTATTTCAACATGAAAAAGAAAAGGTTGGGACTTTAAATGAGATGTGTATGATGAGACTTCAAACATTAAATCAAAATATTATGTACAGTTGTGCTCATAAGTTTACATACCCTGGCAGAATTTATGATTTATTTGCCATTTTTCAGAGAATATGAATAGCACAAAAACATTTCTTTCACTCATGGTTAGTGTCTGGCTGAAGCCATTTATTATCAATCAACTATGTTTACTCTTTTTAAATCATAATGACAACAGAAACTATCAAAATGACCCTGATCAGAAGTTTACATACCCTGGTGATTTTGGCCTGATAACATGCACCCAAGTTGACACAAAGGGGTTTGAATGGTTATTAAAGTTAACCATCCTCACCTGTGATCTGTTTGCTTGTGATTAGTGTGTGTGTATAAAAGGTCAATGAATTTCTGGACTCCTGGGGGGCGCATGCGCGGAGCTGGACCGAGCGGACATGCCAGCCTAGCTCTCCGCTACACGGAGCCAGTCGGGACCTGATTTTAACAGATCTGCAGCACTGCAACCACAGAAAAGACACCAGCATCCACCCGGGAACCTGTACAGTCGCCTGAACAGGTAAAAATGGTCCATGGAGGATCAAAAACCAAGTACAAGGCCTCCACTATCAAAGAGGCCTTGTCACGCGGCTCACTAAAGATGGTGGCGACCCACCAAGCTGCAGCAAGTGGCGGCGGCGGACCGAAGGTCCGCAAACAAATCCTTGCAGTTCCCTCACTCCCGGAGGACTCGGATACCGAATCCCCTCTCTCCCCTGGTCTGGGCCCGGAATCAGAGGCCTCCCCAGAACTTTTGAAGCAAATAGAGCGCATGCTGCACAAGGCCTTACGCCAGACCTCGGATCACATTACCAGTAGCCTCACCAGGGAGATTAGAGAGCTGGGGGCTCGCACCGCTGCGCTAGAGGAGAGAGCTGAAGAGCTGGAGGCAATTACACAAAACTATATGGCAGAGGTAGAGAACTTGAAAGATGAGAACCAGGCACTACAAAGTAAGCTGGAAGATATAGAAAACAGGGCTAGGAGGTCAAATTTGTGCATTAGAGGGATACCAGAAATGGTTCTGGATGTACAGTCAACAGTAACAGCCTTGTTCCAGGAGTTACAGCCAGCAATCCCCTTAGAGCGCCTTGAGATAGATAGAGTGCACAGAGCACTTGCACCCAAGAAGCAGGATGGCCCCCCCATGCGATATTATTGCCAAATTACATTTTTACCGCACAAAAGAACAGCTTCTTACTGCTGCGCGTGAGAAAGGGGACCTATCCTTTCAAGGATATTCATATCAGATCTTTCCGGATATCTCTCAGGTAACCATCTCAAAGCGCAAAGCTATGAAGCCCCTCCTGAACATACTACAACAAAAGCAAATTGTCTACCACTGGGGATTTCCCTTCTCCATACGGTTTACATATAATGGCCTGAAGTACAGGTGCAACAACATAGAAGAACTCCAGCATACCCTGCAAGAACTCCACCTCACTGAAGAACAACATCACCAACCTGGACCATCTCACCGGAGATTGGCAGGTACCTCTCCCTCCAAGTCTTTCTCCTCCCCGGATAAACAACGGGACTCCCATGCACATAAGCGCAGCCGCCTAGGTCCGCAGTCCCAGGACCAAGAAGACACCATGGACAGAGATAAAAAACAATGTTACACTTCTCTTGGTCATCCACTTTTGCGCCTAATAGGCCTTAATTCTCTCGGATCTACACCCAGAGATTGACAACCCCAGTTTGACTTCACAACCCCTCAACTGGTGAGGGCATCAGACTATCCAGCTTAGCCACTTTTTTGTCGGGCTGGGACTTGTTCTTTGTCCTCATGTTTAGCTCTGCCTGTTGCAGATATATAAAACTGAAGAAACAAGGAGGACATAACCTGTTTGTTCTTATTTTCTCAACAACCTGATTTACCGTTAATCCCTAGCCTTGGAATCATTGCTTCCCGTCCCAGTCCAGGGTCGGAACATGAGCATGGACCACTTACCTTAGGACCCACTTCATTACTGGCTAAGGGACCACACAGACTTCCCCAGCTGGAGTTCTACAATTTCTTGACCACTCTGAAAGTCATGAATGGTACGGAACACCATCCAAAGCCGGAATCGAAAATTTGAACTCCTCTCCCCAGAGGCAACTACCCCAATTGGACAAACCTGGCCTACCAGGCCTCTTTCACCCCAGACTCAACAACCCTAACCTGCATAGCCCGATGCCACACCAGGACCCAATGGCCTTTGAAAAGTGATGATCTGTTTCTCCCTTATTACATACTTTATTTTTTCTTTTATTTTACCTTCCCCTGCCCCTGGGCTTGACGAACTGTAAATGTTGCAGATTGTTATGACTTCTTTTGTTTGCATCCCACCAGGTCCAGGCTCCGTTGCAGTTGTTTCATGTGCCCACCAGGATATCTATGTAGGCCCTCGCGTATTATACGGGCTTGCATAGATACCCATTACCTCCCTGCGGCCGGGATAGTTCCCCTGTCGCAGCATTTGTTATCAGTTGAAGCATATGTTTGTTGTGTGATGCTACTCTTATACAATGTTCAACTAAACCTCTTTTTTCTTCTAATCCTAGTCCTACTTCCTTATCTTTCTCCACCTCATGAGTCCGCGTGTCCTGCTCGTCCCGTCATCCGACGGCTTCATCCTGGTAAGAAGTTTCCTATACAACACAAACCATGGCTCCCTTGAACATCCTGTCTTTAAATGTGAAGGGGCTCAACGTACCACAAAAGCGCACCAAAGCATTCAGGTATTTTAATTCACAAAAAGCACAAGTAGTTTGTCTACAGGAGACACATTTTGCAATCCAACACACCCCTAAATTCTTTAGTGCAAACTATCCACAGGTCTTCACTGCCTCCGTGCCCAAGAAAAAAAGAGGAACCCTAATAGTGTTTCACAAAACTGTCCCTTTCACCCCCACATTTCAATTACCAGACCCGGAGGGTAGGTACCTGATATTATCGGGACACATCCTTGATGGAGAAGTGACCATAGTCTCCTATTATGCGCCTAATACTAACCCAAACCCCTTCCTATCCAACCTTTTGCAAATAGTCGCCGCACATAAGAGAGGCTCTCTGATACTTTGTGGGGACTCTAATCAATGCTTACACCCATACTTGGATAAATCACCCTATATCTCCCCTGACAAGACTAATAAACAGACTTTCTGTCGCCTCCTCAATACCCACAATTTAGTTGACACTTAGCGTGAAATGAACCCAGCTAAAAGATGCTATACGTACTACTCGTACCCGCACAAAATGTTCTCACGCATTGATCATATTTTGGTAACAACTGGCTTATCCCCAGAATTACTCTCCTCTAGCATCCTTCCGATTCCATGGTCTGACCATTGTGCCGTTATGACCATGATTGCCTCTCCTATACCAAGATCCCAAGATACCTCCTGGCACTTACCAGACCATATTCTGAAACAGCCATCCCATTGCTTTGATATTAAACAAGCCCTCCTCGAATATTTAGACATAAATAACACACCTGAAATTTCTCCATTAACATTGTGGGAAGCCCACAAACCTGTCCTGAGGGGAATTCTTCAACGTCAGGCTGCCAGATTTAATAAAGAACGTAAGTTCCTAGAGCACAAACTCGAAACTGAATACCATAAATGCTCTCTGGAATTTAGTCAGAATCCCAACCCAGCAGCAATTGCAAAACTTGAAAAGGCCAAATTGGAATACGACCTATTTCTTACTGAGGATGCTGACAAAAGACTACACAGATCCCGCCACAAATATTTTATGCAAGCCAACAAACCTGATACTTTACTAGCAAGACTTCTACGCAATGCAAATACCCCACGCAAACCGATCCGACTAAACATAGGCAGAAACACTCTATCTAGTAACCCTATAAAAATAGTGCGTAAATTTAGGACTCATTTGGCAAAGCTTTACGCGGGAAACTACTCTTTTGACCAAAGTGCAGCAAATGCCTTATTTTTCCGTATAAAACTTCCGAAAGTTAGCTGTTCCGAAGCGGAACAAATTGATAGGATGATTTCTGTAGAAGAAGTCTTACAGGCTATTAAGGAACTCAAACTAAACAAAAGACCAGGGCCAGATGGCTACACAGCCCTTTACTATCGCACCTTTTCGGAGGTCCTTTCCCCGATTTTAGCCAAAGCATTTAACAGCATACTTAAAGGACACTCATTTAGACAAGAAACCTTGACCGCGACGATATGTATGATACCTAAACCGCACACTGACGAATCTTCTTGCTCTAACTATAGGCCAATATCATTAATAAACCTGGACATTAAGCTGCTCTCGAAAATTCTGGCCACCAGACTCAAAAATATAATTGGTCGCCTTATTCATAGAGATCAAACTGGATTTATTCCAGTGAGACAAGCTAATGACAATATTAATTCCCACATGTTTTCTTTCGCTTGATATCAAAAAAGCGTTTGATTCTGTCTCATGGTCCTACTTGCGCTACACACTATCAGCTTGGGGCTTTGGCCCCCACCTCATGCAATGGATATCTGCTCTATACAGTAACCCACTAGCTAGTGTTAAATATGCCGGCTACAGCTCGGTACCCTTCCCCATCGAAAAGGGTACACTCCAAGGATGCCCGCTCTCGCCTCTCTTATTCGCTTTATTAATAGAACCACTGGCCTGTCTTATAAGAGAGTCGAGGGAGGTCACTGGGATCGAATTAGGAGGATATCAGCATAAGATCTGTCTTTTTGCTGATGATATTTTACTATTCCTAACTACACCCCAAATTTCAGGTCCGAATCTTCTGCCCATTTTAGATAAATTTGCCCATATATCAGGCCTAGAGGTAAACCCAGGGAAGTCACGGGCTCTGAACATATCACTTTCTCCCACAGAGTTGGAGATCGCTAGAGGGGCTTTCCCATTCCCATGGGCCCCCTCTTCCATCCCTCTAGTGGTGGCCTAGGGGTACCTAACTTCATGGCCTACTACAGAGCTGGGCAGCTTGCAATTCTAACTAAGTACCACGCCACCCAAGAAACACCTCTTTGGGTACATGTCGAAGCTGCTGAGTGTGACCCGCTCTCAGTGGCAAATCTCCTCTGGCTCCGCCCATCGGAACGTGGCCCCATAAGGCATCCGTTGATCAAACATACTCTCTCTCTCTGGGATCAAAACAAAACCAGGCATAACCTACAATCCCCCTATAACCCCCTCCTCTCTTATATGAAAAATCCAAGCTTCGCACCGGCCTGGGAATCGCCTAATAGCTTTAGAGCATGGACCTCAGCTGGGTTACTTCGCCTATATCACTTAGTTAATCATAGGTCTTTTCGCACATTCTCAAATCTGGCTGAATCCTTCCAACTTCCCCCAACTGAGCAATTTAGATACCTCCAAATCAAAAACTTCTTTGTTCACTCACTCAGAAATGAGACTCAGATATCCCCTCTCTCCCCATTTGAAACATTTTGCAAAAAAGATCCACATGCCAGGGGAATCATCTCCTCCCTATATACCCAACTCATATCGACCTCAAACCAAACTAGACCACTTTACACCAAAAAATGGGAAGAAGATTTGGGACGGACCTTAGAACAGTCCGACTGGAATAGTATTTGGGCTGCAACTAAGTCATCCTCACCCAGCATCCTAGCCCTCAAAACCAACTACAAGGTACTATCTAGGTGGTACCTAGTACCGGCTAGGATAGCTAAATATGTCCCGGGTTACCAACCCCTTTGCTTCAGAGGTTGCTCAGAGCTAGGTACCTACTTCCACATTTGGTGGTCGTGCCCTAACGTAGTTAGATTATGGCAAAATGTGTTTCAACTGGCCTCTACTATGTTAGGTGTCCCAATTCCCCCTGATCCACAAGTGGCATTACTCAACCTGAAGCCGGACACAATAACGCGTACACAATTTAAACTTCTAGTGCATCTTCTTACAGCCACTAAACAAGTGATTGCCAAAGCCTGGAAATCCCCCAATTTGACATTTGCTGAAGTAAAACACAGGACAACTAACTTCATGATCCACGCCAAATATGAGGCGCTAGAAAAGGATCAAGACTCCAAATTTATGCTAATATGGGATCCCTGGATCACACACTGCCTACCCTGCACGTTTGACCACTCAGTTCTATTACCATGGTAATCATACATGAAACTCAGGATGGAGCGTCTGATTGGCGTGCAAGCATGGATACACGGACCCTACCTTTTCTATCTTTCTTTCAAATTCCCACTTTTCTTTGACTTTATTTTCTTTTCCTGATAATTTATTTGGATTACTAACGGATTTGAGTTGCTTGAGTATTGTATTAGATATGCCAAAAGATAAGCTATACCCATTTAACATTTGTGAACAGATATAAGGTATATCCTAGGCAACTGTTATAATCATTCATGTATAAATACTCAGTATGCACCCATCTAGCAGCCGGTTTTCATGTTGGGCACAGCTTAGTCCCCAATGGGGTGCCCTATATGTACAGCGCTGGTGGAACAAGACATTTGTACCACAAGATGCTCTTATGTACCAATTAAGCAACACAGTGACTCCATTGTAAACTCACTTTATTCATATGTTTGCTACAGTCTCTTGATATCTAATAATGTTCTTTGTGAAACTTTGAATGAAATCCTTAAACGTGAAAAAAAAAAAAGAATTTCTGGACTCCTGACAGACCCTTGCATCTTTCATCCATTGCTGCACTGTCATTTCTGGATTCTGAGTCATGGGGAAAGCAAAAGAATTATCAAAGGATCTGCGGGAAAAGGTAGTTGAACTGTATAAAGCAGGAAAGGGATATAAAAAGATATCCAAGGAATTGAGAGTGCCAATCAGCAGTGTTCAAACTCTAATCAAGAAGTGGAAAATGAAGGGTTCTGTTGAAACCAAACCATAATTAGGTAGACCAACTAAAATTTCAGCCACAACTGCCCGGAAAATTGTTCGGGATGCAAAGAAAAACCCACAAATAACTTTAGGACTCTCTGGAAACATGTAATACAACTAGTGTGTGGAGCAACAACAAGGTAAACAGTTCTACAATGCAGCTTAGGAGAAAATGAAGATAAAAATAAAATAAACCTCACGGTCAAATCGGCTGGAATGGAAAAAATAAAACATATACATATAAACCACATATATATTGTACGAAAAAAAAAGGAATAAGTCCAGATAAAAAAGTCCATCTAAAATAGGTCCATTTGGGGATGATCCATAAACATACCATCCATGTGTGATGGAAGGGAGGGGATAAAAATCAATGACATATGGTCCCAGAAGCTGCCATCCACAATGAGCTAACCCCAGCTCACAAATTACCTAAGAAAAACAGAAGAAGGGAGGCGCTTCTAAGTGCAGTATGTCTACTTTAATAAGAAAGAAATAAAACACTCACAAGGAAATGAGTATAAAACACATCCAACATCTGAAGGGATAGGGTGGACGCCAATCCCGTATGGCCTTGCGATCCCAAGCAAGCAATCGTTCGTCTGCCCACACCATTGATTGAATAGCCGGCTCGCGGCGTGCGGATCCAAAGGGAGTAACCAGGTGCAGGCGAGATGGCGTCACCATTGTGCGACGCGTTTCATTGGCTGGCAGGCTCCAATGACACGGGAGACTGCACCACTTCGTCAGGCAAATGAGGATGGATGAGGAGGTGGATACATGCATCAATCATATATATATATATATATATATATATATATATATGTATACATAATACCAATTAGCAAACAAGGGAGAGGCAGAGGAAAAAGGGGACGACAAGTGGGAGGGGGGGAAGACTGAACTGTGAGGGAAATAATTCCAAGATAATATATGTTAAAAATATATTAAAAAATAAATGATAAAAAATAATAAATAATGCTACTGGTGACCTCTCACGGCTTCATAGTAACATATAAAGAAATGTATAAAAGTTAATAATAGTAAATAGTAATAAATCATAAGTTGTCCAATATGCATAATAAAAACTGGAAAGGGAAAGATAGGAATTGAATTATGTGGAGATGTTTCTATAGAAAGGGGTACATGAACAGAGGAGAATTTGAAACAATAAAAGAAGCACAAGGAGACCTAAAATATCCCATTTTCCCGAACAATATATGATGTTATGAATAGGAAATAGTGAAAGAATAATAATAAAATATATGTATAAAGATATATATGCAAAAAATGTAAAAATTATATATATATATATATATATATATATATATATATATATATATATATATATATATATAAATATATAAAAAATGTTGAAAAACAGTATATGGGAATGACAATGGAAAAATTTAACAAATTGTGCTTATGCATCCTACAACACACAAAAATAAACACACATCTGCTAATGATGAAATGTATTAAGCACGTTCAATGAAAACACCAGAAAATATGTCTATATAGACACACATGCATGCAAAAATATATGCGGATGGAACACCAAAAAAAGAAGGGGGGTCCTCCTCCAACCATCCCCAAAAAAAGAAAGTTTTCTGGAGAGGTTGTCGAGGAGGACGATCAAAATCTACCCAAGAACTTTCCAAAGTTCCGGAAACTGTGAAGATATTTAACTTATCATCACATGCCCCCACTCCAGGTGAGACAATGCTTCTTAGTCATGGATTAAATTTTGCCCCCACCAATAAACCCAATCCCTTTCTTTTGTTTAAAGATTTAAATAAATGTATTCGCAACCTGACCTTGAAAAGGTTTTTTCACATCAAAGAAGAAAAATCCAAAATCAATACTAGGGTACCAGTTGAATACAGAGATCCCTTCTACATCCAACTCGGACGGCTAAACAGAGTTTGACTTCTATGGAGACCCGTTTGACACATTGGAGAGTCTATCTAATGAAGAGGGCACTTTGGAGTTGTTCACTCAACATTTGGTCACTTCACCTCCGGTAATTAATTCCACCTTCAGACCTAAATCGTTTTTTTTCCCTACTCATGCCAAAGGTCCCTATGTTGACAGTTTTTATAGGGTAGTGTTTGCTGATCAACAGAAATTATGCACATCTAAGTCTACTCATTGGTCGAGTAGTCATAATCTATCCAGCACTGAAATTCAGGCCTTAGACAGTCTAATGAAACAACAAGATGTCATTATTAAAACAGCGGACAAAGGTGGAGGTGTTGTTGTACAGAATAAAGTCGACTATGTGGCTGAAGCCCTTAGACTGCTTTCTGATAGCAGCACTTACACCAAATTGAATAAGGACCCCACTTCCCTGTTTGCTGCAGAAGCTGGTCTTCTTGTGCAAACCGAATTAGATAACGAGGTCCTCACTAAAACTGAGGCTTCCTTTCTATTGAGGGATTACTATTCCATACCATATTTTTATCACCTCCCTAAAGTGCATAAGAGTCTAGAGTCCCCTCCAGGTAGACCCATAGTGGCTGCTATGGATAGCGTAACTACGGGTTTCAGTGTGTACATAGATTAATACCTGTAGCCTTTAGTCCAATCACTACCCACTTTCATTAAAGATGGCACACACCTTCTCAAGCTCCTTTCTCCTTACAAGTGGGAGCCCACATATGTGTGGCTTTCACTTGATGTGTGTTCACTTTATACCTCCATTCCACATTCCTTTGGGCTATCAGCTTTGAATCATTTTCTATCTACTGATCCCATGATCAATCCCAGGCAAGCTGACTTCATTATAGAGGCTGCAAAATTCTACCTGGCACACAACTATTTTGTGTTTAAGGGAGAGTTTTACCTGCAGACCCAGGGCACAGCTATGGGGGCAAATTTTGCCCCCTCTTATGCAAACTTGGCCGTGGGCCTGTGGGAGCATGCCCACATACATACTCATAACTGTTTCTCAGCCCACATTGTCTTTTTCGGTAGATATATCGATGACATTGTGGTGATCTGGGATGGTTCCATCGATCTCATGTCTAGTTTTGATGATTACTGTAACGATAATCCCTATGGTCTTTCATTCACTCATGTTACTGACTCGGATACTTTGGTATTTATAGATATAGAACTTAGTCACTTGGAACATAGGATCATTGCTTGTAATCATACTAAACCTACAGCTGGTAACTCGTTCCTCCACTTTGGCAGTTGTCATTTCCGTCCTTGGCTCCAGAATATTCCTAAGGGTCAATTTTGTAGGATTCGACAAAATTGTACCCTTGACGGAGACTATGAAAAAGAGGGCAATGTATTAAAGAAAAAATTTAGGGAAAAGAAGTACCCTGAAGCCCTAATCAATGAGGCTTTCGAGTTTTATCGAAAAGGAAAACCCCCCAGTAAGCCTGTCCAGGAGTGTACCCAATCCATGAGATTCATTACCACATTCCATAACCAGCATCATAAAATGGAAGCGCTGCTGAATCGCCATTGGGATATACTATTACAGGATCCCCATCTCAAAGATGTGCTCCCACCTCGACCAAAGGTGACCTATCGCCGAGCCCCTAACCCGAGAAATAAAGTAGCCCAGAGTAAACTCAAAACTATCGCCCCTAAAGCACCTCAGTTGACCTTGGTTCCACTCATTGGCATGTATCAATGCCGCAAGGCACTGTGCAAAGCCTGTGCGTTTGTTACACACAAATAAAAATCCTTTAGCACAAAAGGTAAAACGTACCAATTGTCTGAATTTTACAATTGTTCCTCAGATTTTGTTGTTTACGGTTTATCATGCCCGTGTGGACTCATCTATGTAGGTCGTACCACGCGTGCATTGAGATGCGGATTTGGTCAACATAGGAGGGCCATTGAAGGGGGAAAGGATCACCATAGTGTGCCGAGGCACTTTTTGGAGGTTCATAAGAGATCCACTACAGGCCTATCAGTCTGGGTCATTGAGCAGATACCCAGGACTCTCCCCGCAGCCAAGCGCTTTAAGAAATTGTGTGCCAGGGAGACATTCTGGATATATACTCTTGACGTTTTATCGCCTGGAGGCCTCAACGAATGTATCGAGGTCACCACTATTTTATGATATCAGCTAGGAGTATAGTTTAGTTTTAGGTTTTCATGCATGCATACGTACACGCATGAGCTCTCTCTATATATATCTTAGAGCTGATTCATGCGTCATGATCAACAGATACACATATGCCCTCCCCCCTTCTTTTTTTGGCGTTCCATCCGTATATATTTTTGTATGCATGTGTGTCTATATAGACATATTTTCTGGTGTTTTCATTGAATGTGCTTAATACATTTCATCATTAGCAGATGTGTGTTTATTTTTGTGTGTTCTAGGACACATAAGCACAATTTGTTAAATTTTTCCATTGTCATTCCCATATACTGTTTTTCAACATTTTTTATATATATATATAATTTTTACATTTTTTACATATATATCTTAATCATATATCTTATTATTATTCTTTCACTATTTCCTATTCATAACATCATATATTGTTCGGGAAAACTGGATATTTTAGGTCTCCTTGTGCTTCTTTTATTGTTTCAAATTCTCCTCTGTTCATGTACCCCTTTCTATAGAAACATCTCCACAGAATTAAATTCCTATCTTTCCCTTTCCAGTTTTTATTATGCATATTTGACAACTTATGATTTATTACTATTTACTATTATTAACTTTTATACATTTCTTTATATGTTACTATGAAGCCGTGAGAGGTCACCAGTAGCATTATTTATTATTTATTATTTTTTATCATTTATTTTTTAATATATTTTTAACATATATTACCTTGGAAGTATTTCCCTCACAGTTCTGTCTTCCCCCCTCCCACTTGCCAGCCCCTTTTTCCTCTGCCTCTCCCTTTGTTTGCTAATTCGTATTATGTATATATATATATATATGATTGATGCATGTTTTCACCTCCTCATCCATCCGAAGTGGCGCAGTCTCCCATGTCATTGTTGCCTGCCAGCCAATGCAATGCATCGCACAATGGTGACGCCATCACGCCTGCACCTGGTTGATTGCTTCCCAAGCCTCCCTTTGGATCTGCACGCTGCGAGCCTGCTATTCCATCAACAATGTTGGCAGACGAATGATCGCTTGCTTGGGATCGCAGGGCCATATGGAATTGGCGTCCATCCCATCTCTATCCCTTCGGATGTGTTTTATACTCATTTCCTTGTGAGTGTTTTATTTCTTTCTTATTAAAGTCATATTGACATACTGCACTTAGAAGCGCCTCCCTTCTTCTGTTTTTCTCTGAAAACATGTGGTGTGGCTGTTTCAAGATGCACAATAAAGATGGGCTGCATGGTTGAGTCACCAGAAGAAAACCATTATCCCACTTACAATGTGCCAAACAGCACAGAGACAAGCCTCAAACCTTCTAGCACAAAGTCATTTGGAGTGATGAGGCCAAAATTGAGCTTTTTGGCCACAACCATAAACTCTACATTTAGAGAGGAGTCAACAAGGCCTGTGAAGCACAGAGGTGGATCGCTGATGTTTTGGGGATGTGTGAGCTACAAAGGCACAGGAAATTTGGTCAAAATTGATGGCAAGATGAATGCAGTATGTTATCAAAAAATACTGTAAGGAACATTTGCATTCATCAGCCAGAACGCTGGGCATGGGACGTACTTGGACATTCCAACATGACAATGATCCAAAACGCAAGGCCAAGTCGACCTGTCATTGACTACAGAAGAATAAAGTGAAGGTTCGGGAGAGGTCATCTCAGCCTCCTGACCTCAATATCATTGAGCCACGCTGGGGAGATCTCAAAAATGCAGTTCATGTAAGACTGCCCAAGAATTTCCAGGAACTGGAGGCTTTTTGCCAAGAGGAATGGGCAACTTTACCATCTGAGAGGATAAAGAGCCTCATCCACAAATACCACAAAATACTTCAAGCTGTCATTGATGTTAAAAGGGGCAATACATGGTATTAAAAACGGGGTATGTAAACTTTTGATCAGGGTAATTTGGGTAGTTTCTGTTGTCATTATGATTTAAAAAGAGTAAACACAGTTGATTGGTAATAAATGGCTTCAGCCAAACACTAACCATGAGTGAAAGAAATGTTCTTGTGTTCTCATTCATATTCTCTTAAAAATGGCCAAGAAATCATAAATTCTGTCAGGGTATGTAAACTTATGAGCACAATTGTATGTGTTTATTCACTGAAACACACAACAAAGACATGCAACAGTGGATACATAAAAATATGATAAACACATACAAGCGCATTGTAACCATATACATATAGATATCAGCTTATAACATTGTTCATAAAAATGATCCTCCATGGAATGGAATCCTTAAAACATGAGGTTGGTCCTAAAAGTGAACATACTGCATCGAATATAAGCAATGATACCACTCTGCAGGGTGGATATGTAGTAAAATGGTATCTGCAAAGAGACATGGGCATATCACAAAAAAATCTTCTAATGATGCAACCCAACTAAGGCAAGCTATAGCATTGGATGGAGGTTAAAAATCCTCAACTAGTTAAATAGGCAGCATATAAAGGCATGCAGGCTAAAGTATGTAGGTTGGCACAAATGTCTGCATCGGGAGCTGAGGTTGAGTCTGTGATGAGACAGAGACCGGATGGTGATTGTGACCAACAAAGGGAAAGAGCTCCAATCAAGTTAAAATGATAAGTATAATGAAACCCAAGTGGCTAGAATAAGAAAGGTCCCTGCACTAAGTGAGGTCACAGTAAGAGTAAAAAGACAGCATGTGCATTCCTCAGAAGTAACAGAAAGTAAGTGAATGCTGCAGATATAGCGGAGAGTGGAGTGATATGACCTGGTGACTGGTTAAGGACGTGATGAGGCAGATGATGCACAGTGCTAAATTGTATAGTGAGGAGACTTACAACAGGTGAGAAATATGTGTGTTTCCAGCATCACCGACAAGACCCATCCAGCGTAACACCAGCTGACATGAAGGGGAGGTGCTGGGTCAGAGCGGCAACTGCCACTCATTTGAGTCCAGGCGTGCCACCCCATTGGTCATCCATGATGGAAGGAGTACACCCTGGCACGACAATGCCACAAGGACGCTGAGTGTACTGAGCGGCTGTGTGGCACCGATGCACAGAGGGGCAGGCCCACCCACACCCTCGCATCAACACTCAGTGGGTGAGGAGGGAATGGGAGAGGCACCTGTGAGCATCGCAGCTCCCGGCAACACAGGCAAGGACCAGCCCAACACTACCCCAACACAGACCATAACACAAGACATGCTGTCAAGTCGATAACATAGAGCAATGGTGATATGCTCCAATTATGTCTGAGTGCTAATAACCACCAAGTGTGACCCATCATGGATGTTATAGAACAATCTGAAAGAAGTAATTTGCCTAGACATAGGTCAACAACACAACCTCCATCCCTATGTTGGAACCAAAAAAATGGGAGGGAGTTTTGGGACTTTAAATGAGATACATGTTGCCATGTATCTCCATCCTTGTATTTCAACATGAAAAAGAAAAGGTTGGGACTTTAAATGAGGTGTGTATGATGAGACTTCAAACATTAAATCAATATAATATGGATGTGTTTATTCACTGAAACACACAACAATGGCATGTAACAGTAGATATATAAAAATATGATAAACACATAACAACACATTGTAACCATATACATATAGATGTCAGCTTATAACATTGTTCAGAAAAATGATCCTCCATGGAATGGAATCCTTAAAACATGAGGTTGGTCCTAAAAGTGAACTCCACTCTCTGCTATATCTGCAGCATTCACTTACTTTCTCTCACTTCTGAGGTATACACATGCCATCTTTTCACTCTTACTGTCACCTCACTTAGTGCAGGGACCTTTCTTATTCTAGCCCACTTGGGTTTTACTATACTTTATCATTTTACCTAGATTGAAGCTCTATCCAGCTGGTCACAATCACCATCTGGTCTCCGTGTCATCACGGACTCAGCTCCCAGCGCAGACATTTGTGCCGACCTACATAATTCAGCCTACATACCTCTATATGCTGCCTATGTAAGTAGTTGAGGATTTTAACCTGTACAGAACCGCGCTATAGCCAAAAGACGGCTACAGCGCGGCTCTGAAAATCCGGGATTTTCGCCCGAGACCCGCTGATCACCTGTAGCAGCCTCAGAACGGGGAACCGCCGATGTAAACACGGCGGTTCTCCGTTCTGTGAATGGGACATGACAGATCTACTGATCCCTGTCACTGGGATCAGTTAGATCTGTTATGTCCCGACCAGCTCCACCCCCCCACAGTTAGAACACACCCAGGGAACATTTCTTAACCCCTTCACTGCCCCCTGCTGGTTAACCCCTTCACTGCCAATGACATTTATACAGTAATCAGTGGACATTTAAATTTCTGATCGCTGTATAAATGTCATTGGTCCCAAAAAAGTGTCAAAAACGTACGACATGTCCGCCCCAATATCGCACTCCCGATAAAAATCGCAGATCGCCGCCATTACCAGTAAAAAAATAAAATAAAATAAAAATGCCATAAATCAATGTCCATAGTTTGTAGGCGCTATAACTTTTGCGCAACCCAATCAATAAACGCAGATTGCGATTTTTTTTACCAAAAATATGTAGAAGAATATATATCGGCCAAAACTGATGAATAAATTTGTTTTTTTATTTTTTATTTTTGGATATTTATTATAGCAAAAAGTAAAAAATATTGTTTTTTTTTCAAAATTGTCGCTCTTTTTTTGTTTATAGCGGCGATCAGAAATGACGCAGAGGGGATCAAATACCACCAAAAGAAAGCTATATTTGTGGGAAAAAAAGGACGCAAATTTTGTTTGGGTACAACGCCGCACGACCGCGCAATTGTCATTCAAAGAGCGACAGTGCTGAAAACTGAAAATTGGTTCGGGCAGGAGGGGGGTTTAAGTGCCCAGTAAGGAAGTGGTTAAATACCCATCCAATGCTATAGCTTCCCTTAGTTAAGTTGCATCATTAGAATATTTTTTTGTGATATGCTCATGTCTCTTTGCAGATACCATTTTACTACGCATCCACTCCTGGAGAGTGGCATCATTGCCATGAAATACAGAGGTCTTATATTCGATGCAATATGATCACTATTAGGACCAACCTCATGTTTTAAGGATTCCATTCCATGGAGGATCATTTTTATGAACATTGTTATAAGTTGACATCTATATGTATATTGTGTGGGGGGTTGGCTTAATGGGGATCACCTTCCCTGGGAAAAAGGTAGTCCAAACTGCAAGTTTTCTTATCTTCAAATAGTTTTTTATTGAAATAGAAAACATTGGTACAATTTGTAGTATAAGATGACCAGTAGCATATATTATAGAACCACACATGAGTACAGTGGTAAAACATGAGTCACAAATGCTTCTGAACTTAAAGTCTGTATCCCACCTTGAGAAGTGAACAGAATGTCGCCCCCCCACCACCCAACACCCCATAGGGGAACACACTGTGTGGGCAGAGGGCAGCATGATCTACCCTGATGTATAAAATGTAGCTTACAGAGATTCTAACTATTATTATTAGAAAAGCAAGAGTGTAAAAGCTTCAATAGCCTGATGAAAAATCAAAATTACATGGTGAGATAAGTCCATACTTGTGTGGGCACATGACCCATTCTGCTAATATAATTGCGGAAAGAATAGTGTTATCACAGATTTAATCTATATTTAAGCAAACAAATAGCGGGGCCGGGTATTGAAACATTCCAAACTAGTATGCTACTCACTCCTTCTAGTCAACACATGTACAAATATTCCCAGGTAGGGCTACCGGAGGGACCCGACTCGCCCCATATGGGAACACACTGCGAGTCTGGAGCCACCAACCGCCAACCTACATCATTTGAGGGAGGAAGTTCTTCCCCCTTGGATGAGAAACAGCAAGCAACTAATTCACTATAGGGAATATCACTGCCCGGAGTATAGCCCGATTCCCAGATGGGCTATAGTGTAAAACAGGTTCCTACCAGATAAGTACACTAGAGAAGATAAAGGAAGAGAAGACAGGATAGTGCATAACAGAGAAGGTGATAGTAAAGAAGAGAAAGAAAGGGTTGTCAGGGAGGTTAGGAGGGAGGAAGGTGTTCCCGGGTCATCTGGGGGTATCAGTACTAGAAACTGAAGCCCCTGGAAATAATGGAGTATGAGTGAACTCCATCCATGGTTCCCAGATTAGCTCAAAGGGTCGACATCTAGTAGGATGCTGACCACCTTCTCCTGGGCCATTATCCAAGTGATTTTGCGCTTTACACCATCCAAGGCACAGAAGTTTTTTTCCAATACTTGGCTATTGTGATTTTAGTGGCCGTAAATATATAGAGGGTCATTCGTTGAGGATGTTTGGCTAATTTGTCTATCCTGTGGTTGAGTAGCGCAATTTCTGGAATTTGTGGAATTCGGACCCCAGTCATTTTGCATAAGATTGCGGAATTTTTTTTCCAGAGGCTCCGTAATCGTGGACAGGACCACCAAATATCAAACATCGTACCTATATGGGAGCAGCCTGTGAAACAAAGCGGGGAAGTGTTTGGAAATATTTTGGCAAGGGTGTAAGGAACTCTATACCATCATAAAAGTACTTTGATGTTGGCCTCGATAAGCGAGATATTACCAAACCCCTTGAATGAACAACGTGAATGGGTGTTCCAAATGTCAGGATCCCAGGAAGCATCGAGATCTCTCTCCCATGCTAGGGCGTAGGAAGTTTTAGAGCAAGTGTCTGCAAGGAGCGAATCTATCAGGGATATCCCCCCTTTTGGTCCAAGATGCCAGCACACCATGATTCGTAAGCCATGACAGTTGGGGGGGTCAGGTTTCGTATGCCAAATTGAGTGTAAAAAATGAGAGATTTGCGAGAAACGAAAACTCTCTGATTGGGGCATCTCCAATTTACTGATGCAGTGTCCTAAGGTGAGGGGAACTGTGGGGGTAAAAAAATGTCCGATCCTGAAAAGTCCCTTATTCAGCCACCATTTAAATGCTAGAATGTTGCATCCCAGAGCAAAGCTGGGGTTATGGAAAATATGGGCCAGTGGACGAAAGGGTGAAGTCAGGGAAGGGATTTTATGGAGACGATCCCATAGGGCCAAGGATTGTGAGAGAGTAGGGGCCAAAACTGGGGGTCGTAGATCTGGGGGTGTCCACACTAGGAAATCCACCGTATGATTCAGAACTACCTGCCTTTCCATCAATATCCAATCGGGTTTGACGTGGCGTGAGTAAACCATGGAAAATTGGGTTACCTGAGCCACTTGGAAATGCCACCATAAATTGGGGACTCCAAGCCCCCGTAA
>BLSH010127826.1:119803-147635 GCA_018402905.1 Glandirana rugosa | reverse complement strand
AGATTCAGAATGGCAAAGATGTTTTTATTACAAATTATGTGAGCAGACTGCAGTGAGGAGGTGACCTATCACCTCCTGTCAAACACTCTCTGAAAAGTAATCCACCACAGATGGCTCTTTAGAGGGGCTGCAATGATAATCACAAGTCTGAATGAGCCCCAAGAGTAAATCTCTGACAGCAACACAGTCAAAAATAAAAATACTTTTTTTTGACAGAGTAGAAGACTCCCCTGTGACTGTGAGCTTTTTATTGCTTGGTGAAAATATTTGCTTCCCATTGAAACTATTAGAATAGACAGTGAAGGGAAATCTAAGACCCCTTTCACATGGGCGCCTCCATTTGACGGACTCCGCTTGCTCAGCGGGGGATTGTTCCACTGATCCCTACTGAGCAGGCTGATGACCGGTCTGTCTCTGCTTACAGAGCAGAGCGGAGAGGGACCCAATCCTGCTCTTCTCTATGGGGAGATTGGATAAAAAACGGACCGCCTGTCTGTTTTCATCCAATCATATTCGATCCGTTCCGCCAGATGAATGGATAATAGGACCACCGTCCATCTGAATTTTGCGTACAGAATCGGATTGGATTTGGACATGTCATTGTGGACCTGATTGAACAGCTTGTGTGAAAGGGACCTAATGGAGTGTGGAATGACAGCCAGAACTCGACAAAGGTTATAAGCCTTGCCCACTCACATTTACAGTAACAGACTAAAAAATAAAATTAAAATTTTTTTTTAAATGATATTCTTTAGTTCTGACACCTCACCAATAGTAACTAAAAAAGAAAAACATACAAAACTACTATACATTCCTGTTCATATAAACTTTTATGAGCACTGGAGCTAACATAGATGGTTTATCTGTGGTTAATGTGGTTAATCTGCCTATTTAATTCTGACATATTTTAGCTTAATAGTATGCTAGGAATCTGTGCTCATTGCTGAGTGTGTCTGGTTGGTATTCTATATGATTTCCTGTGACTGAAGCGTGTGGGTTCACATCAAATCAGTTGCAGTTCCTGCTCTACATAGAGAGAGGCATGGATGAAGCAAGACCCTAACCTGGTGAACTATGACTCATTGTTCAATGTAATAATGATATTCCTACCTGTAGCACATCCAGGACTTCCATGTATTTATTTAAAAAAACTGTTACATGCATGTAGGTTGCGTGGGCAAGCAGGTGGGGCCTACAGGTGTAGCTGTGTGGTTGTTTGCCACATCCTCAGTGTTTCCCCATTAACTCATTGGGCACCAAGTACTGGGCCACATATAAGGCCTACCCCACGATGGTACTTCTGGGCTACGTTAGACACTTTACAGGGTCACTTTATTGCACACATGGGGTACCTTTACTTTGTGTTGTCTTCATCAGTGCTCTGGGACAAGGCTGAGGCTGCCATGGGGGAATACTCAAATTTAAAGAGGGCCTTTACTCTTAGAGATGAACGTACACCATGTGTACTGACACTGCAACTGTTCTTCAGTTAACTCTCAGTTCTCTGTCACAATGTACACCCTCTCTGTAAAGTGCATTTAGGAGGGACACACTGAACCAATATCCACATCCACCGTTTTCCACTACTAATCCCCAGTAGAGGAGTGGGCCCCCGCCGTGCACCCTTGTATGGGCTCCATGCACTTAGTGCCCCCCTAGCCTGCACAATCGAACATCAATCGATCCATTTCTAAATAACTAACAATATGACTAACACCCTTTAACTTCACAAAGTTAAAAAATGTTAGTCATACCATCATTCATCCAAAAATCAATCACTCCATGTGTGTGGCCGTGCACTGTGGGGGGCACCAAACCAACAGGTCTCTACCAGGTCCTCCACCCCCTCACAAGCATGTGACCAGAGCCCGAGGCCCCAATTGGCCTGTTTCATGTTGTCCTCGGGGCGCAGAGCACTGTGGCCCAAACCAGTGGCGGCTGGTGCTCACTATTTGGGGGGGTGGCGGCACAACCAACACTCCCCCAAGCATCCCCCCTCCACGGGAGACACAGACGACGGCGGCCACCCGAGAGGCTGCCTTACCTAATGGGGGCATGGAGGCATGGGCGTCCACAGAACTTTTTCCAGGGGGGGGGCATAATTTCAAGGTCATCCATGCTCTGCCCCTTTTTGACAATGTCATAATTACATTATCACGGTCAGAGACTGCAGACGTAGTACAGGAGATGGTCAAAGACTGCAGACGTGATACAGGAGATGGTCAGAGACAGCAGACATGATCCAGGAGATGGTCAGAGACTGCAGACATGATACAGGAGATGGTCAGAGACAGCAGACATGATCCAGGAGATGGTCAGAGACTGCAGACGTGATACAGGAGATGGTCAGAGACTGCAGACATGATCCAGGAGATGGTCAGAGACTGCAGACGTGATACAGGAGACAGTCAGAGACTGCGGACCTGATACAGGAGACGGTCAGAAACTGCAGACATGGTACAGGAGACAGTCAGAGACTGCAGACATGGTACAGGAGATGGTCAGAGACTGCGGACATAGTACAGGATACGGTCAGAGACTGTGGACATGGTACAGGAGATGGTCAGAGACTGCAGACATAGTACAGGATACCATCAGAGACTGCGGACATGGAACAGGAGACAGTCAGAGACTGCATACATAGCACAGGAGACAGTCAGAGACTGCAGACATAGCACAGGAGACAGTCAGAGACTGCGGACATGGTACAGGAAATGGTCAGAGACTGCATACATGGCCCAAGAGACTGTCAGAAACTGCATACATGGCTCAAGAGGATAAGGACCTAGTGGGGAACCCCTGATCTGATCCCTGATTCCAGGGGGGGGCAATTGCCCCCCCTTGCCCCTACCTGCGGATGCCCATGCATGGAGGCAGGGAAAAAGAAGAGCCGGGGCTTCTCCGAGCACACAGGAGATATTCTCCTTTCGGCCGAATAGAAACCAGGAGTGTGTCCTGAGACACGATTGGCCAGGGAGTCCTAAGACTCCCTGGCCAATAGGGGCTTCCTAATTGGCCGGGACGAGAATGAGGAAGAATAGCGAATATTCATTCGCTAGTGTCACACAACAGGGTGGGATCAGGGTGCAGTACTATGCGCCCCAAGCCCACCCTGTTTTGAAGCCTATTTGAGCCTCTGGCTCTAATCACGTGCTTCAAAAAACACACCCCCACCATTGGAATCCATGTGTCCAGCGCCCTGTATGTAGATCATAAATGGGCACCCTTATGGAACGGCCGCCATTGCCTTGAACCCTCCCACCCTGCGATACCAGCGAATCAACACTCGCCATCGGCTTCCCATCCCGGCCGATCAGGACAGGAGGCCGAAGATCCAGAACCCAAAAAGAAGACCCGGTCAACACAGAATCTGCGGTAAGGGAGTTGTGACTGCTGGAGGGCTCCGCCCGTAGGGTGAGTGTGGACCTGAAAGGGGCAGCCACCACTGCTAGGTAGCCACTTGTGTCTTCACATTACTCTATTCTACACAGATGTCGTCATACCCCAATGTGTTTAAGATCCACTCGGTGACTATGTGTGCACCAGTTACTTACACTACACCCCTTTCAGTAATTTCAGACCAGAAAGAGGACAATGTTTCCATATTTTACTTAACTACTTGCCGACTGGGCCATAGCGGCTACAGCGTGGTCAGCTAATTCTGGGAGGGCATACAAAGACGTCCTCCCAGAATCGCACTTTCTGCGCGCCCCCTGGGGTGCGCACCTGGGAATGTCCATGACCGTCAGTTCCTCCAGACCCGGCGTGTCATGGATTGTGGTAAAGGGCCAATGACAGTGGCCCTTTACCACATAATCACTCCGTCCAATGATAGAGCGATCACTTGCCAACAAACCGGAACATGTCTGGTTCAGTTCCTCCCCTCTCCTCTTACCAATCAGTACAGTGTGTGAGGAGAGGAGGGAGCTGGTGCAGCAGCATTTGTGGCCTGGATCTAAAGTGCCCACAACACTGATCTGTGCCCATCCATGGCTCATTCATGCCCATCCATGGCTCATTCAGGCTCCGTTCATGCTTCATTCATGACCATCCATGCTCATCCATGCCCATCCAAGGCTCATTCATGCTCGTCCTTGGCTCATTCATGCCACATCCATGCCACATTAGTGCTCATCTGTGCCACATCAATGCTCATCCATGCCACATCAGTGCTCATCACTTGTCACGTCACCTGCTTTCAGATGCAGCTTGTCACTTGCTACGTTTCCTGCCATCAGATGTGGATTGTCCCTTGTCACGTTGCCTGCAACCAGATGTGGATTGTCATTTGCCATGTCACCTGCCACCAGATGTGGATTGTCACTTGCTATGTTTCCTGCTATCAGATGTGGATTGTCACTTGCCGTTGCCTGCAACCAGATGTGGATTGTCATTTGCCATGTCACCTGCCACCAGATGTGGATTGTCGCTTGCCACATAACCTGCCACCAGATGTGGATTGTTACTTGCCATGTCACCTGCCACCAGATGCGGATTGTCGCTTGCCATGTTATCTGCTACCAGATGCAGATTGTCACTTGCCACGTTGCCTGCCACCAGATGCAGATTGTCACTTGCCACGTTGCCTGCCACCAGATGTGGACTTTCACTTGTCACCAGATGCACATTGTTGCTTCCCACGTCGCCTGCCACCAGATGCAGATTGTCACTTGCCACGTCACCTGCCACCAGATGTGGATTGTCTCTTGTAACGTTGCCTGCCACCAGATGGGGATTGTCACTTGCCACATTGCCTGCCACCAGATGCGGATTGTCACTTGCCACATCGCCTGCAACCAGATGCAGATTGTCACTTGCAACGTTGCCTGCCACCAGATGCAGATTGTCAGTTGCCACGTCACCTGCCACCAGATGCGGATTGTCACTTGCCTCATCGCCTGCCACCAGATGCAGATTGTCACTTGCCACATTGACTGCCACCAGATGCGGATTGTCACTATCCTGCCACCAGCTGAAGTTCCCCACTGTTGCCTGCCACCAAAAAATACCAGATGCAGCTGGTCACTTTTTTAAATGTAAAGGCAATTTGGTAACAGGCAATAGTGACAGCAGATCTGGCAGTCTCTCCCCAGCTTTTCATCTTCGCTCCCAGAGTTAGGGTGGGCATTGAGAGCTGATGTAATTTCTCTGCTCACCCGCCCACCAGATCTCTCTCTTGCCGATTTTCTCTCTCACCTGCCTGACGGCCAATCTGCCGGACCGTTTGCCCAGGCCACCCCCCGGCCTGGCTGCAGAAAGGCCACGGTCCAGTACCGGACTGCGGCCTGGTGGTTGGGGTCCCCCGCTTTACAGGCATCTCCATGTAGGTACAAGTCCTTCAGAGGCATACTCCAGTGCTGGTGTCTTCAGGGAAAACTGCAGGTTCAGATGACTTTACATTCTGATGCTGATAGATGGCCTCCTTCTGCTCCTCACGGGTGTCATTCTCCATATCCCTCCCTTACGGGTTACACAATCTCTCTTCTGCAAGGGAAAACCTTCTTTCTGGGGCTCTCATTAGGGGGAAGCCCTGAGCTCTCTCCGTACTGGACCACTGTCCATTTTACATCACACAGGACCAGTGGGCCGGTCCCAGAGAAGAAGCTGCCAAAAAGACCAAAGAAAGGCATTAAAGCCTACCTTCCCAGCACCTAACTATTTCAACCTGCCAACTGTAGTGATATAGTAGTGGTATGATATTAATTATTATAATTCAAGTTATTCCCACAGCAATCGGTTCATCCAGAGAGATGCATTTATTGAGACTTCAAAAAATCCAACGGAGGTACAGACAAAATAGATGACAGGATACGTGAATATTCAAGTAGCATTTAGACACCTTCAGAGAACCCAGTTTCTCCTGTCACATTTTTGCCAAAAAAAACTGCACTAATATACCCCTTGTCCCCAAATTGGACAGTTTTACTAGGCTTTTGATCCGCATTTGTCCTTCTGGATGACAGATAATGCCTCTTAGCCATGTACGGCTGCAGTCATAAAAACCTCTGTGCAGCGGTACCCTCGTAGAAGCTGCTGAGTTTTGTGGTTCACCTGTCACCCTGCACAGCCTGTCATTCACCTCTCAGACACTCCGAGACATAGAACAGTCCATGTACTTTGGTTTTATGTTTTATTGAGGGGATTTAACTTGGATGGGGTAAGGGAAATATGGGATACCCAGTAGAATTTGTAGAATATTCCTTGTGACAACTATATACACTCTGGTATATACACTCCAGTCCTCACTCCAGCATAACTCTTGCTTCAGCCTGTTTCTCCTCAACTCCTTCAGCACTTCTCTTGCTGCAGACTATCACTCCTCAGCTCCTCCAGCACTTCTCTTGCTTCAGCTCCCAGGATCAGCTAGCACAAAATTGGTTAGGCCTGACACTGACTTAGCCAGGCCTCAGTGAACTGCCCTTTGCAGGTGGGGACTATGGGCCCCTATAGTGTAGAAAAAGTTGTGATGCTAGCTGACCCAAATGCGGCTACTGATCCTAGTCAGCATTATTCAAGGCCTGCCAGCCCTTCTGGCTGCAGCTGTCCACTGCCCACGATACCATGGTCCTCTCCTCTGTCTCTGCACCCATTTCCAACTGCACTCTCCCAGTCCTCTAAGGTGTGCCTCCCCTGTCCTCCCAACTGTGCATGTCAATAACCAGCCCTCTTGGCTGCACCCAGTGGTTCCTCTCCCTGGAGATTTGCCTGGCAGTACTTTCTCCCACTGTCCTCCCTTGCTCCTCCTGTGCCTTCTGTCCAGGACACCTCCACATTTTCTAGGCCCAAGGTCACCCCCCCCCCCAGACTGGGGAGCTCCCTCAAAGACCCTGACAACCTCAGTATTCCATCTCTTCCACCCTATAACTCTTCCCCAACTGGGCTACCAGCCAGGCCTGCCTAAATTTACCTGTCTTACAAAAATCCTACCCCTAGCACCTACTTACCTAGAGGGTGCTACATCCATCAATTTCATCACTTGCATTCTTTTATTACTAATTAGGTTGGCTCTCAAGGACCGAGGTGGTCTTTTATTAAAATTAACATAGCACAAAGTGATTATCTGTCCCTTTGATATGTAGAGTATACCTGGTTTGGTCAGTCTCTTCTTTAGTCAACAACAAGTTCCCTTTGAAATGTTCGATACCTAGGTGAACTTGCATAAGGTTAACATAGCAAAGTGTCATTATCTGTCCTTTTGATATGTTAAAATAGAGTAGGCTTGGGCAAATTATGGCCTTGTCAATATGTCAGTACTGTATGTGTGTGTTTATGTACACATCATTTATTACATAAATCGGACAACACATAACAACACCCACGTGAAGGTTGCAATCTAAACCACTGCAATATGAAATATCACATTTCAATAAAGTTTTAACAAAAGATAAAAAATAAAGAGTGTGATGCATTGGGATTGAAGCTCCATAAGCTTCAGTGGAGAGCAGGTAAGGCATCAGGGGGTCTCATTAAAGAGAACCTGTCACAAAAAAGTATGACATAGGAGACTTTTTGGCCATATGTTATAAAAAAATGTAATGAAGAAAGTGTAAAAAAAGAAGCACTTAAAGAATAAACACCCAAGCACCTAATACCCCCCGCCCAAAAAAAATACTGAACCCCACCTCACACTCTACTGTACATACACACATTTGGAGTGTCTACACATGAAAACATTGATTGTGCTACACATACTGTACATATTACTGTGCATGCTGGATTGAGCAATAATTCTAGGCTCATTATTCAGGGTTAACACTAAACTTATGACCTGTAGGAGCTTTTAAATCATTGCTCATAGAACATTTAGGGCCAGTTCACACCATAGAAATGCAGTTCAGATGTGTTCTGGATGCTATTCTACATTAGCGCTTTTGACACGTTTTTGGTGTGTTCCCGTGTGTTTTTGATGCGTGTTTGGTGCGTTTTTGATGCAGTCCAGTGCATTTTCCCCCTTCTTTTCTTAACCTAAAATAAGGAAATGTGAGTTCCAGTGAGTTTATGATGCATTTAGGTGTGTTCCCGTGCGTTTTTTGTGCGTTCCGGTGCGTTCTTGATGCGTTTTACCGCATTCCAGCACAGTTCAGTGCAGAAAAAATGCAGCATGTTCTACTTTTTTTTTCTGGAACTGGAACGCACGGGAACTGACTGCACTGGTGAGAACTATGCCATTGAAAACCTTATAACCTGGGGGCGTGGCCTGGACGTGGAGGAGAGCAGATGCTGGGGAGGGGGGCTCCAGACAACCACACTCAATCATCTGTAATCCTGCCAACGGGGACCTGGGTAAGAGGCATCTTCACTGGCATCAGCCTCCCCGTCCCCTCCGCTACGAGAGGAGCCCTTTTTTCAGCAGATTGGAGGCCCCGGTCCACGGCACAATAAATTTTGTGGCCTACCACGAGGAGACGTCTCCTACGACCCCTACACCTTTTTAGGTGATCAATGATCCTTCTTTTGAGAAGTGATTCCATTACCTTGACTACAATTGATGTTAAACTCACTGGCCTGTAATTGCCAGCTTCTACCTTGCTGCCCTTCTTGTGGATAGGTACAATTTTAGCTATCCGCCAGTCATGGGGAACTTCTCCTGTTAGAAGAGATTTATTTAAAAGATTTGTTAATGGTCCAACAACTATATCGCGAAATTCTCTTAGAACTCTGGGATGAATACCATCAGGGCCCATTGCTTTATTAAGCTTTAACCCAGCCAGTTCCTCAGCTACCTCTGTATTCAGAAATCCTAGAAATTAACCATCATTACTAGAACCAATGTGATTCCCTAACTTGTTATCATTAGTGCAGTCTGTTTCTGAGAAGACTGAACAAAAGTAATTGTTTAAATGGTTTGCTACATCCTGGTCTCCCTCAACATATGTGTTGTGCCCAGTTTTCATTTTGGTGATCCCATTGTATTTTTTATCGCTAATGTACCTAAAAAAGGTTTTATCTCCTTCCTTAATAGACTTAGCAATTTCCTCCTCTTTCTGTGCTTTTGCAGCACCGATAATGTGTTTGGCCTCCTTTTGTCTATTTTTATACTCCTCTCTGTCAGCTGCACCTCCTGTTTCCTTGAATCTTCTATATGCCATTTTTTTCCCTTTACTATCCTACTTACCTCTTTGGAATGATTTTGAAGGCAACAGAATTCAAATATTCCTGGATATATCACAGGCCACTCTAGAGCGAAGACGCAGAATGAAAGAGGTCACCTCTGTCCTCCAAACAGCCAGGATCAGATACAGATGGGGCTTCCCCTTCAAATTGACAGTTCCACATAACGGCACCACATACACGGTCTTCAATCTCATGGAAGGAAAGGAGCTCCTGGTTAAATTGGGTCTTTTGGATCCCGAGCCCTCTCTAAGACTACCCGCTTCCCCGAGACCCTCTCCAATATGGAGTACGTGAGGTGGTCAGAGGAAATGGTGTCAATTACTCAGAGACATGGATGCATAGTTTCTGAGCATAATATACAAAATCCTCTTCCACGCAAGAACTGAACACTTGGAATCAGCTGTAGGTTATAGCCAACTCTGCAGGAACCCTTTTTTTTTTATTTCTCTCTCACCGATGAATAACACCACTCCACTGTAACTTCAAAGAGTTAGTTGTTGCACATTTTTTGCTCTGTGGTTAAGCCTTTATAGGGCTGTACAGGTCTTGGTTACAAGGACAAATTCTGAAATTCTATTTACTTTTATCACATACAATGTTTGTTCTCTCACTTTGTCAGATGTTATTTCCATTTTGTGAACATAGAGGTCCTACAATTATAATGAATCAGGATGGTTCTTAGACCCTGCCTTATAGGTTACAAGCCAATAGAATTCATGTAAGTTTTAGTGGGTATAGTGGACTTTCTAAGTGATTCAATACATAATTGCCACTAAAGGGAAAAAGGAAGAAAAAAGAGGAATTTTTTTATAGCTTTTTTTTTTTTTTTTCTTCTCTCTCTCCCTTCCCCCTTCTCCCTGCTTGGGAGGTTTGGCGACCTGGCTCTGGAAGCACATTGATTTTTCTCTCAGTTTTAGTTATACAGTTTATAATAGTTTTCTTACCCTTGTTTTCCTGTGTTTTGAATTCTAACATTAGCCCTCTCCTGTCGGCTGCACCGTGTTTGATTGTACCCCCTCTTGGCCTTGGACTCCATTATGGGCGTGAAACCTCTTTTTTTTGTCTGCTCGGCTGTGCAGATCTCCCAGTTTCCTTTGCCCCATGTGTCTCCCTGGCCAAGTAGTGGACGATTTTGTCCACACAAAAGTTTTTTTTGGTCTAAGATTCTGATATTCATAGACCCCCTTATCTATTGGCTTATAACATCAGCCATCCTTACTTCTAAGCTAATTGGAAGGTTCTTATGTTTTTTGTTGTTTTATACACTGCACTTGATCAACACTATTTGCTTCTGTTGTCATGCATGGTATGATGCTTTGATATTTTATATGGAACGATGGTACAGTATTATATCGCACTATACATATTGGTCTATCATAAACACACACTTCATTTCACAGCTATCTCAGATGAAAGGATTCTCTCTCGAGAGAGATTGATAGAGAGATCCTTTATAAATTTTTTGCTTAACACCTCTTTTAACCATAATGAGACTTAGAGTCCTCTCACATAATGTGCAGGGATTTAACTCCCCAAATAAAAGAAAAAAGGCATTTCGCCACTATAAGCGCTTGGGAGGAGATATAATTCTCATACAAGAAACCCACTTTGCCTCCCAAAACCACCCTAAATTTTTTGATAAGTCTTATAGCCAGTATTACTGTACCTCCTACTCCAATAAAACAAGAGGCACTGCTATTTTTATCCGTAATTCTGTTATATTTAATGTACAAAATATATTCAGAGACGTTGATAGCCGCTTCCTAATCATTAAGGGCTCTCTTAATGGGAAAATGGTCACGATTGCCTCAGTCTATGCCCCAAATGAGTCACAAGCTACCTTCTTTAATACATTTTTCAACACCCTATCCAATTACAATTCCACTCATCTTATCATAGGTGGTGATTTCAACCTAACCGCTAACCCCTTATTGGATAGAAGTCATATCACTCCATCTTCTATAGCCTTCCCCAAAACTCTTACCCATTCTCTGATCGAAACTCAATTGATAGACACCTGGAGAGCCCACAATATAGGATGTAAATCTTATACCTTCTACTCCCACCCTCATAATTGCCACTCCAGACTAGACTATATATTTACCACCCCTATACTGTTAGCCAATTCGTCAAAAGCAGATATTCACCCCTGTCCCTGGTCTGACCATATAATAGTCACCTTTGAAACCTCAAACATAGGCCTTGCCCCGACATCATTTAACTGGAGGATAACTTACTCTATGCTAACTAATCCAACCACCATAACTCAAATAGACTCACACCTCAAAGAATACTTTTCTATCAATGATAGAGATGATACCTCTCCCACGAATATCTGGATGGCACATAAAGCTGTCATCAGAGGCCACCTAATTAGTATGGCCTCTAACAATAAAAAAAACAGACTCATAGATATCAAAAACCTTACTACCCAGCTAAATCAAGTATACAAGAAGTTAAATAATTCCCCTCTGGCAGATATAAATGTACAGATCCACAATAAATGAGCAGAACTTGATGCCCTACTTTCGTCTGACACTGAAAAATCCATGAGATTTTCTAAATCAAAATTTTTGCTCCACAGTAACGCTGTATCCTCAATGTTTGCTAAAAAATTAAACCAAGCAAGCTACCCCACCCACACATATAAACTCAGACATAACAAAGGGAACTTAACTACCCATCCACGAGAGGTTTTGGGGATCTTCACTGATTTGTATAAAAATCTTCTCTCTACAACCCCCCCTCCTCCACATCCTAGATTCATTAGCTGGTTAGACAATATACTCCTCCCTTCTCTCACGAATAATCAAATTGAGGCTCTTAATGAACCCTGTTCAGAAAACGAAATCGCAGAAGTCATAAAATCCCTGAAATCCTCTACAGCCCCCGGCCCTGATGGCTTTTCAACGAATTATTACAAAAAAAATTCACACGTAATATCTCCAAGACTCTCAAAACCCTTTAATTATATCCTCCAGGGGAATCAGTTTCCCCCGCAAATGCTATTAGCTAACATGTCCTTAATCCCTAAACCGAACAAAGACCATTCACTACCACAAAACTTTCGCCCCATCTCAGTTTTAAACAACAACATAAAAATTTTCGGTCGCATACTTGCAAACAGACTAGCATCCTCTATTACAACTCTTATAGCCCCAGATCAGACAGGTTTCATACCAGGGAAACAAATCACAGATAACATTAGGCTCGTCACAAATATAATCCAAGATTCTAACCTAAAATCTAAACCCACGTGTCTACTTAGCCTAGATATCAATAAGGCATTTGACAGCGTAAATTGGTCATACCTGAGTATTCTCCTCCCCAAATTTGGAATCCCCACAAAATTGATACATGGCTTCACGGCTCTTTATCACAACCCACAAACTAGAATTAGACTACCAGGCTGTAAGTCTGAGTTTTTTCCTTTAAGACGCGGCACCAGACAGGGTTGTCCACTCTCACCCCTTTTATTTGCTCTTGCAATTGAGCCCCTAGCCTGTGCCATTAGGAACAACCCAAATATAAAAGGTTACACAATAGACCCCCATGAATTTAAACTCTCACTCTATGTAGATGATGTTCTCCTTTTCTATCTGACCCTCTGTCCTCTCTACCTTTTCTCACTAAAGAATTAGATACTTTCTACAACATCTCTGGCTTAGGGGTTAATCTCTCCAAATGCTCAGTTATGGGCATAAACCTCTCAAGCATCTCAAACTGTTACTACAGACCTAAGGGAAAAATTTAACTTTAAATGGTGCCCCTCTTCATTTAAGTATTTGGGCATTAACATCACCCCGTCACTCAAAGCTCATACATCATAATCTTACCCCTCTCTTTACCAAGTTAACCTCAAATCTCAAAGCTTGGTCAACATTCCACATCTCCTTCCTTGGTAGAGTCTGCGCCATTAAGATGTCAATATTACCAAAACTACTGTTTTTATTTAGAGCTTTACCAATACTGGTCCCCAAAAACAAAATCGACACTATCCAACGCAGTAAATTTATCTGGTCTGATAAAAAACCAAGATGTAGTAATGCATTGCTATATAGACCCCAATCCCAAGGTGGTTTCGGCCTTCCAAATATCTGGCCAAACCCAATGGTTCGCTAGAGAGAACAATATCCCATGGATATCCTTCGAGAAACTTTCAATCAAACCATACTCTCTTAAGGGAATCCTATGGACCTCAATAATTCCCATGAAAAAAATCCTCAGCCTTAACACTATAGTGGCACAATCTCTCCAATTATGGAGATAATATAGTACCTCAAACTCGCTACAATCTAGCGTCCCATCATTATCTACATTTTTAGGCGACCCGTGCTTCCAACAAGCTTTTGAAAATCCAGAGAACTTTTCTATTTGGATCAATCATGACCTAACTACATTGAAATCCCTATCCCAAAACAATATTTTCCAATCCTTTGAAGCCCTTAAGGCTAAATATAAACTTCCTAACACAGAACTTCATAACTACACACTAATTAGGAACTTTTTCTCACTATATTACGCCCTCACTCTCCACCCTTTAACTTCACAGTTTGAACATATCTGTATCTCTTCTCCCAGAGACAAAGGCCAAATATCATTGTTATATAAAGGTTTCTCAAGCTCCTCTTTGGCTGAAAAAACAAAACCTATGCTCCAATGGGAAACTGAACTAGACTGCTCTTTCTTACTTAAAGATTGGAATCGGATGATTGATAACCTCAACAAATCTTCCCTTTCCCCTTCCATCAGAGAATCTCCTCTAAAATGATTAACTAGATGGTATATGACACCCATGAGAATTCATTCAGACTACCCCTGTTCCCCTCCGCAATGTTTCAGAGGATGCACTCAACTAGGTACCTTCCGTCCTCTTTTCTGGGATTGCGATTTGCTAAAGCAGATATGGCATCAAGTCTCTAATCTAATTGCTAAGCTTACAGACAATCCGGTCACACTCACCCCTCGTATATGCCTTCTTTTTTCGAACATCCCAGACTTATCCAAACCCTGTAATAGGTTAATCCATACTCTTATAAATTGTATCCACTGGATGATAGCATATAATTAGCATACCCCCACACTTCCATGGAATCAGGTCTTGGCCAGAATGTCCTCTGTTAGACTTACGGAAAGAATATACCACACCCTAAATGATACTATGATCACTTTTGAGCAAATGGGAATTATGGGACAAAATACTTGAATAACTGGTATTTTTATAATAACTGAGCATATTGCATTATCACGTTGATATTTGCCTTACTCTTTATCTGGTCTCTCCTATCTTTTTTACTTACTGGTGCATCTTTTTCCGTTATTTTATTTTCTCATATCAATATTGTATTTATAACTTATGCTTACATGATTTGAATGTATTAACCTTCCAATAAAATCTTTTGTAAACAAAAAAGAAAACCATATAACCTACTTTCCATGCATTTTTGATGCAGAAAAAAACGCACTGGACTGCATGTGGTGTGAACTGGCCCTTAGGGTACCAAAGTTACACACAATCTCACGGGTGCATGCAATTTTAAGTCTTGACATGTTGTGTATCTATTTACTGAAATTTTGCATTTGATAAATCGTTGCAATAAAATTGTGTGACGTCTATTTTATTTTCTAGGGTAATTGCTTTAAAAAAAATGTAATGTATAATATATGAGGGGTTTAAGTCTTCAGGTCTAAAGATATTTCTAAAAAGCGCAATTGTCAGTTATAGTAACGCAATGCCATATAGAAAAAGATGACCTGGTCAGGAAGGGGTTAAATCTTCTGAGCTGAAGTGGTTAAAGTAGAGCTCCAGCACCCCCCCCCCACCAAAAAATGACAAATACTGTAGCTGCTCACTTTTAATATTGGGACACTGACCAGTCCAGACAGGCTGGCTCTACCACTAGGCGGAGTCGATCTGTCACTGGCTGCTCTCCATAATGCGTCCTCATCTCAACACAGAGGAGAGCCTCAGCTGGCAACCCCCCCCCCCCCGTGTCAGTCAGTGGAGAGAGAGGAGAAGCGAGAGCTGTGGCTGTATCCTCCTGCTCTTTTCCTCCCCCTTCCTCCTCCAATGGCCGCTCCGTCCTTTACTCTCTATGTGAGGGTGACAGCTTGGGAAGTGTAGCGGTGATAGGTCCACCTCCAGCATGCCTGCATTCTGCCCTGAGCAGCTTCACACTTCTCCCTTCTGCTGCCCCTCCCCCTGCTCCTGTGTTTCATCTGTGAGACTGTGAAGGACTTGGTGCATGGGAGATTAAAGCAGCCCAGCCGACAGTCACACTAATATACTGCAGTGCTAAATGAGCCAGAGAGCATTCCAAGTGAGTGGAGCTCTTTCACTGACACGCCCTTCCTCTCTGACACCCCCCTCTCTCTGACACCCCCTCTCTTTGACACCCCCCTCTCCTGACACCCCTGTCTCTCTCACACCCTCCTCCTCTCTGACACCCCCTCTCTCTCTGACACCCCCTCTCTCTGACACCCCCCTCTCTGACACCCCCCTCCTCTCTGACACCCCCCTCTCTTTCTGACACCACCTCTCTTTGACACCGCCCCTCTCTGACACCCCCCTCTCTCTGGCACCTCCCTCTCTGACATCCCCTTTCTCTGACACCCCCTCTCTCTCCCTCCCTAACACCCCACCAGGTAATCCTGCTAGTAAGTCTTGTTTTTCAAAGGAACAAGCTGCCTTGCAGATGTAGCATTTAGAGGGTCGAATCAATCCACTGGCATAGGGAGTGGAGTCAGTGGTGGAGCAAAGGGGGGGGCGGCAAAATGAGGTTTCGCCTAAGGTGTCAAAACTCCTTGCACCGGCCCTGTGCCCAGAGATCCTGTGATGTTGGCACCCCAACCAATCTTTCAATCGGCTCTCGGGTGCTGCCGTCGCCATTGCTTGTGAGGGAATGCCGTCAGTGAAGCCTTACGGCTTGACAGCTGGCTCCCTACTGCACATGTGTGAAGTTTACTATGCTTTGTGAATGGCCCGCGGCAAGGGAAGGACAAGGGAGGCCAAACTTTTGGGGGAGCAAGTACCTACCCCCCTCCCCCCAAAAGGTGCCATATGTGGCAGTGGAGAGGGTGAGAAAGCAAACAAGCGGAGCTTCCCCTTTTGGGTGGAGTTCCACTTGAAGGATACATTCACACCGGTGATTTAGGCCAGTACGAATTGTAGCAGTAGGAACCAGAGATAACTGCTGTAGCTCTGAGTGGCTAGATGCAGCCGGCAACACTGTTCACTATAATGACAGTTTGCTGGAAGCTGCAGCTATTAGCAGCTCTGCACAGCCAGCAATTACCTGCGGTAATCACTACTGAAAGCACCTTGTGTAATCACTGGATGTGCGGACAGCGGTGAATAGCTGCGATTACTGGCAACCCTGCCACTACAATTCACACTGGCCTAAAGCACCGGTGTGAATGTAGCCTAAGGCCCCTTTCACAGGGGAGCCTCCATGGAACAGATTCCGCTTGCTCGGTGGGGGATCACTCTATTGATCCCCGCTGAGCAGGCGGATGACAGGTCCATCACTGCTCACTGTGCAGAATGGACACAGACCCAGTCCCGCTCTTCTCTATGGGGAAATCGGATGTCTGCGGCTCCATAGGGGAGACTGGGGGATCCAATCAGGTTCATCTGAAAAACTGATAGGCGGACCTGATCGGAGAGTCTGGGTGAAAGGGGCCTAAAGCTTGCCAAATGCCTCTATAGATAACATATTTGCTGTGTTTACACTGCTTTTATAAAAGCTAAAGCCTTGTGAAGTTTGCTTTACAGGGTCAAAAGCCCCCTTGGCTTGGCTCTGAACTCCTTGACTCTGGGCTAACACCCGTTGAGACAAGGCTCTGTTTTAAGAGACTTGTTGATGAGTACTGGTGAAAAATGTCAACTGGAATTGAGGCAGTTAACAAAGTCTTTTAGTAATATGATCCTGCGCTGCTGTAATGGAAAAAAATCGAAAATAGAAGAATACCCATATTTGCACGTCGCTTGGAACACACTGAGACCCAGGTAAACCAGTTTAACTTCCACTGAATTCTGTGTTTTAATGCATACTATGCTGAAAAAACTAGTTTGTCCTGAGCAATTCTTAACTCACCATGGTCAAGTAAAGGTTAAATTAAATTATGAATTTACTGTTCGGTACAAAGTTCATTTAGAAAACAGCCTGTGTGACATATCCAAACTAAATAACCATTTCCTTCCTTGTGTCACTTACAGACACGATGGCTCTATTCTTTAGAAAAACAAAAAAGATGACTGTTGCGTAACAGGAAAGCACGTCCACTCTTTAACCCGTTCCTGTCTGGACCCAGGAGTAGGGACCTTGTATTGGGTCTTTGTAGCATACCATGGGCACAGGGCCATCCAGAGAAAACCATAATCTCTAATCATTCTCTACTTTGTGTGTGGGGGTGCCTACAGGCAACTTGTACTGGATATTCTGGACAGTCCTCACTTCACCTGCATTAGGCCTTACACCAACAAACCCCAAACCCCATGTTGCCCCTTGAGCTCAAGTTTTGGTTGCAGGAGATGTTCCCATCTAGAGTTTAGGTAGGAGAAGGAGGAACCCACACCAGGAATGCCGTTTAACAGTTTACTGAAACAACAGAAGCAAAGGTGTTTACATATTTCAGTCATCTGTTGAAGTTGGCCACGTCATCTTAGCCCATTCCTCCCCACCCTGGCATTCCTTTAAAACTTCTGAATGCCTAAGAGGCGGGAAGGATCGGTGATCGTATAACCACTGTAATTGAATATCACAGTGGTCACAGAATTGGTAGCCGGTCTCGCCGGCTACTGACCGTTAGTGGGAAGCAAGAGCTTAGTTTCTGTGATGGAAGAACACTCTCAGCACAGTAACATTGGCTGCTTAGTGATGCATATATACAGTATGGTGTGTGAGCTTTAAATCCCACCCTTTTATTGCCAAACAAATTTGTTACGTGGACGGCAAGTAAAATAAAAATTGTTTGCATTTCATTTTGGATAGAGTGTAGAGGGATTAGAGCACCTGTCAGGTTTTTTATTTTTGTGTCTGTGCCTCATTAGGGAGATTCACTCTCAATTTGTACTGTATAAAAAACTTGAACTGTCACTCAAAGCACTGCAAATTTCCCCCTGCCACCCGAATCACAGATCGGGTGCCGACGTTCAAACAAGCTCATCTAGACAGATCAGAAAACAGAAGGTGAAAACATTTTCCCTAGTGTTCCAGTTTGCTGATCTGTAACTCTAATAATGACAAGAGAGAGATGCACTCTGGGAGTTGTAGTTTACTTGTCAGGATTTGCCCCCTGGCTGTAAGTGGAGAAACTACATCTACCAATATGCTGTGGGGAAGAGGATGTTTCTGGGAGAAGAAGTGCCTCATGGGAGAGACTATAAGAGCAGAGCCTTTGGGCTTGGTGAGCTATCTCTGGACCGGAGTGGATCTGTATGCAGGGAATCTGTTGCTGAAGGTGGTGGAGTCGCAGCCTGCTTTCACAGACTCAATCCAGATACCCTGTGGAACATAAGTGAACAGCCTGTTTATCCTGCTGTATAGCAAGCGGGGCCTGTTCCTGTTCCATACATACACAAAAAATTGTTCTCCCAGTAAGGGGGAACCAGCACGGTTATTACTGAAGGAATGGAAATAACTACAGTATGAGATAACAAACTTATTTAAATTTATTGAATAAAAAAGGCTGTATAGTGACAGCCAAGTTGTGCAAATACAAACAACAATTAATTAGAATGACAGAAGGTATCTAAACTGGCCCCAGGAGACCAAGTCTCCTGGTGGTCAGTACCTAACAAATGCTACACAGACTCAACACACTGGGGGAGACAAACACATAACAGGTAAAAAGATGTCTAAAACGTCCCAATATTATGTAAACTGCAGTAAGGAGGGGGTCACTGTGATGGAAGTCAAATTCCCGTGGATGACTGGGTGGGTACTTCAATCCGGGTGTGTAAGGGGAGAGGTTTGCAAGCCACCCACAGTGAACAAATTGAGCCCCAATAATCGTGGGAGTTCCATACACCCTGCGTGGGCGACAGATCTCGGAGAGCCACGGTGGAGGCGGTGGAGGCCGGGAGTCATCCTAAGAACCATAGATTGGAAAGATCATTATCATCATCATCAGCAGTGTATTCAGCATGTACATCTTCTGTTCCTGTGTGGTGAGCGGATGAAAGCCCATCCTAACAGACACTGTGCACAGAAAGCCTGATTCTTTATATCTGCTAGCATATCTGATACTAGGAGAGGCCTAATCATTCGCCCTAGGCTTGGATACTATATACAGGCATGCATATTTCACATTGGGTTATTGCTACTTGTAGCTCTACAGATTTAAGTCAGTGAATGATCACTGTGAAACTTTCATTGTTCTTCTGTGGAAAGAGTGCTATATATATAATCACATTACATTTCTTTGGATTCTGCCTTGTTCTATCAGCCTTGATTGGTATATACCACTTAATCTATAGAAAGCTAGCTGAAGTTCAACTGAACTGTCAAGCAAGAACCATTGAACTACAACTACTCCTCATTCTTCCCCCACTTAGGAAGCCTATATTACTTTGCTAAAATGTATTATACAGCTGCATTCCCCAAAGAACTCTCTCCCTCAGAGCAGGTTGAATATTGCTATATTTCCTATTCTGGTGTTATACTTGTTTATCTACTGTTTGCTGGTGTCATCTAAGTGAGCACTAAAGAGGGATTTGATACTTGCAGGAGTCATTCCTCTGCTCTCCTGTACCCCCTTCTCATGCACAGTGTATAGAAATATATGTATACATTGGTTAAGTTTGCCAAATCGTGATTGACATAAAGTGTCATTTAGTGGTGTGTGACATTTGTCCAGTTGTGAAAACTATTTGACGTGCCTAATCTTACCCTGTTGGTTGAAAGTTTTTCATTTAATATATTCTTTGAGTAAACATTCTTGATTTACCTCAATCTGGTGTATTTTATTACTGTGTCTTTACTTAAAGGGAAACTAACATTATGGGTAAACCCAGTGTGTCAGAGGTGGTGGAGGACTCACAGAGTCAGGGAAACCAGAAGGATATTGAATTATCTTACGACCCTCAAGAGGGCAGCACTACACTAACATGTTTTGTCCTACCTTTGGGGCTTAATCATAAATTCTGATCTGTGATTAAGCCATGTAGGCAGGGTGAAACATGTTTGTGGAGCATAGCTAGGAGGAGCTAAGGCTGAAGCCTTATTTTTACCTTTCTATATAGTAGCTGGGTTTTGGTGTGTGGCGTTTCCACCTTCTGTCTACTGCCATCGCCAAGTGAAAGTAAAAGAAAATCCCAAATTTTGGGTCGCCCCCAAAACAGAGGTGAAATCTTTCAATGGAGATGCTAGTTCTGGTGACCTTGGTGGCAAATAGGGATTCCCTCACTTGAGAGATTTCCTGTTTTGGCTATGGGGCAGGAAGTGAAGGGAAATCTCCACAATGAGACAGATAGAAAAAAAATGACAGGGGTTATAACCCTCCCTTACTTTATTCAAATTTTTTAGAAAAGTTTTTTTCCTTTTTTTCCTTCAGACCTTTCACTGCTCTAGGCTTCTCACTTAAGGGAAAGTTAAATGAAGGCCCAACTACCTACATGCTGATCTGGTGCAGTCCTCCCACAGAAAGAACGGTAATCGCTCCCCTTGTAACAGCTACCTCTGGAGGCTCTCTGCCTTCACAATATACCCTTACCCAGCATGCAACTCTAATAGCAGAGGCAGGGCTGGCACTTTACCCTTCTGGGATTCCTGACATCTAGTGGTAAAAGAAGGAATTACAGCAGGCTACCTCCGTGCCCTGCCCTACAAGAGGAACTTCAGTACCTTTTAGTTTCGCCACCCCCCAGCATGCCATCTTTATTATTGTGCAGATGTGGGCTCTGCGGCATATCAAAGCATGCATGTATTTTTTTTTTTCACGTACAGCCCTCAGATAGAAAAATCTGCTTTAGAAGAGCAGTTCCTTCTAGTTTTGCTCCCAGTGCTGTCAATCTTTTTATGGCTCACTGGGAGGAGAACGTTGTTTTTCGGGATAGCCCAGAGCAGCTCCTGTGTTACCGCAGATATATTGATGATCTGTTTATGGTACAGGAAGGTGACATGGAAAGTCTTCATAATTTTATGGACAAATTAAATTCCAATGATAAAAACATCACCCTTACCTGGAACGTTGGTATTCTTAGACTTAGAGATTTTTAAAGATAAAGGTGCTCTGGTCTGAGTACTCATAGTTATTTCAAACCCTCGGACAGGAATGGCTATATCCCCCTGGGGAGTTGTCACCACCATAATTGGTTGTGCATCATCCCCATGGGTCAGTTCATACGTCTGAGAAGGAACTGCTCTTCCGAAACAGATTTTTTATCTCAGGTCCTTACAGAGTGTTTTCTCCAAAAGGGCTATCATACAGACGTATTGGTGCAGGAAGTAGAGAAAGTGCATAATCTGGAGAGAGGTAATCTGATTAGTGATATTAATAGGCCCAAGGGTGAAAAGCAAAACTTTATGTTGGTACTTGATTATATGTCCCACACAAAAAAAGTAAGGAAAATAGTAGCCAAACATTATTATTATTATACAGGATTTATATAGCGCCAACAGTTTGTGCAGCGCTTTACAATATGAGGGCAGACAGTACAGTTACAATACAATACAGGAGGAATCGGAGGGCCCTGCTCATTAGAGCTTACAATCTAGAAAGGAGGGTCAAGTGAAACAAAAGGTAATAACTGTGGGGGTTGAACTGATGAAGAAAATGAAAATACATTTATTAGGTGTGGGTAGAATAAGCTTCTCTGAAGAGGAGGGTTTTCAGGGATCGTCTAAAAGCTAGCAGAGTAGGAGATACTCGGATAGGTTGGGGTAAGGAGTTCCATAGGATTGGAGAGGCTCTGGAAAAAGTCCTGGAGGTGAGCAAAGGAGGAAGTGACGAGGGAGCTAGAGAGGTCTTGAGAGGAATAAAGAGAACGATTAGGTTTGGTATTTCGAGACTAGGCTGGTGATGTAGCTGGGGGCTAAATAGTGTATGGCTTTGTAGGTTGTTGTGAGTATTTTCAGTTTAATTTGTTGGGTGAGCAGGAGCCAGTGGAGGGATTGACAGAGAGGAGTAGCAGACACAGAGCGATTGGTAAGGTGGAGGAGTCTGGCAGCAGCATTCATGATGGATTGAAGGGGGGATAGCCTGTGTAGAGGTAAACCATTGAGAAGAGAGTTGCAGTAGTTGAGGCGAGAGATGACCAGAGAGTGAATTAAGAGCTTTGTTGTGTCATTGGTTAGAAAGGGGCATATTTCTGAGATGTTGCGGAGGTTGAGACGGCAGGATTTGGACAGTGATTGGATGTGGGGCTTAAAGGAGAGTTCAGAGTCCAGGACTACTCCTAGAACCTTGGTAAGTGGGGATGAGCTGATAGTTGTGCCATCGATTATGACAGAGAGATTGGGGGAAGGGGCACGTGGTGGAGGAAGAATGATAAGTTCGGTTTTGGATAGATTAAGTTTGATGAAGTGGTGTGACATCCAGACTGATATATCTGTTAGTAAATTAGTGATACATGAGGTGACTGATGGAGTGAGCTGAGGGATAGAGAGATAGATTTGGGTGTCATCAGCATACAGATGGCATTGGAAGCCATGGGAGGCTATCGGCTGACCCAGGGAGGAGGTGTAGATTGAAAATAGGAGCGACTCAAGAACAGAACCTTGGGGCACCTCAACGGAGAAAGGAAGAGTAGAGGAGGAAGTAGAGTTGTAAGTAACCCTAAAGGTGCGATTAGATAAGTAGGAAGAGAACCATTGAAGAGTACAGTCACGGAGACCAGTGGCATGGAGTTTTTGAAGGAGGAGGGGGTGGTCAACCGTATCAAAGGCAACAGAAAGGTCCAAGAGTAGGAGTACAGAATAGCGTCCATTGGTTTTGGCTGTTAGTAGATCATTTGTTAGTTTTAGAAGAGAAGTTTCTATTGAGTGTTGAGACCGAAATCCAGACTGATGGGGATCAAGAAGGCTATTCATCAAGGTGGTTGCTCAGTCGGTTTTAGACTAGACGTTCAAGGAGTTTGGATAAAAAGGGGAGCAAGGAGATGGGGCGTAGGTTGTTAGGATTGGTTGGGTCCAGTGAAGGCTTTTTAAGTATGGGGCTAACTAATGCATGTTTTAGAGCGTTGGGGAAGATGCCAGAAGAGAGGGAGAGATTAAAGATGTGGGTTAAAGAGTGTAGAATCGAGTCAGAGGGTGAATGTAGTATTTGTGAGGGAACAGGATCCAGTGGGCAGGTGGTTAGTTTGACTTTAGCGAGTAGTTTAGCAACCTCATCTAAAGTGGCGGGGTTGAAAGAGGGAAGTAGTGATTGTACCTGTAGGCATGAAGTGTGAAGCGTGGAAGGTATTTGAACAGCAGAGATCTCTTCACAAATTGTTTCAATCTTCAGTTTGAAGTGATTGGCGATCTCCTGGGCAGTGAGTGAGTTGGTGGATGGAGGCAGAGGAGGACGAAGTAGAGAGTTGAAGGTAGAGAATAGTTGACGAGGACAGGATGATAAGTTGTTAATAAGAGTGATGAAATAGGTCTACTTGGCAGTGTGGAGGCAGGAATTGTATTTTTGGAGGGCAGATTTATACTGGTTGAAATATTTTTGAGATTTAGTCTTACGCCATAGGCGCTCAAGAGTACGGCTATGCTTTTTCTGACTTCTAGTGTCATCTGTTTGCCAAGGTTGAAGGGGTCGGGGCCTGATTCTGTGAGTAGTGAGAGGGGCTAGTGTGTCCAGGGACGCTAAAAGTGAAGTGTTGTAGACTGAAGTGGCTAGGTCGGTGCAGGATAGGGGTGAGATTTTGTCATATAGGTCGTCAGTAGCAGAGTAGAGAAGAGAAGGATTGAGATGACGTAGGTTTCTGCGGGTAACTTTTAGGCGGTTGGAGGGAGAGGAGGTGGAGGAGAGGGAGAGAGTGAAACTAATAAGGTAGTGATCAGAGAGAGGGAATGGATAGTTGGAGAGTTTGCATGGAGTGCAAAGGTGGGAGAAAACCAGGTCAAGGGTATTGCCTTCAGAGTGAGTAGTAGTATGTATCCATTGCTTCAGGTTAAAGTAGGAGGTTAGACTGAGAAGTTTGAAAGTAGCAGGAGAGTTAGTATTAATAGGGATGTTGAAGTCCCCAAGAATGATTGTGGGGATTTCAGAAGAGAAAAAGTAGGGTAGCCAAGCAGAGAAGTCATTAAGAAAGGTTGATACCGGTCCGGGGGGGCGGTAGATTACAGCAACCCTTAGAGAAACTGGGGAGAAAAGACGAATGCAGTGTGCTTCAAAAGAGGAGAGAGACAGAGAGGGGGGGGGGGGGGTGGGTGAAGTAACTGAAAGGTGCTATGTGGGGCTAGAAGGATTCCAACACCCCCTCCCTTGCGTCCACTGGGTCTGGGGGAGTGAGTCCAGAGAAGACCACCATGTGATAGGGCAACAGAAGACGCAGTATCGTATTCGTGAAGCCAGGTTTCGGTAATGGTGAGTAGATTGAATGAGTTAGCGATAAAAAGATCATGGAGAGAGGTCAGTTTGTTACAGACCGAGCGAGCATTCCAAAGGGCGCAAGAGAAAGGGAGTCCGATTTTGGGAAGAAGAGAAATGGGAATTAGATTGTGTGCATTGCGGCTGCAATCGGAGGGTGAAGGGTAATGGGTGCGCTGAGTATAGTTAAATGATGGAGGCCCAGGGTTTAGGGATATATCTCCAGAGGTTATCAGAAGCAGAAGGGTGAGGGAGGTAATGTGGGAGTGGGTTTTATATGAAGTGATATGCTCTAGTGTCCTGAAGTATTTTTGTGCGTGTGGATTCAGAATTAGCAGGAGTTGGTGAGTGCAGTAATAAGGAGAGGATAGAAGTGAGGGTGATATATATAAGCTATGAGGTGGAGAAGAGGGGTGAAGGAGAGTTAGTTTAACCACTTCAGCCCCGGAAGGATTTCACACTTTAGGACCGGAGCCTTTTTGCGATTCGACACTGCGTCGCTTTAACTGACAATTGCGCGGTCCTGCGATGTTGTACCCAAACGAAATTTGCGTCCTTTTTTTCCCCCAAATAGAGCTTTCTTTTGGTGGTATTTGATCACTGCTGCGTCATTTCTGATCGCCGCTATACACAAAAGAAGAGCGACAATTTTGCAAAAAAAAAATTTCTTACTTTTTGCTAAAATACAAATCCAAAAAAAAAATATAAAAAAACATTGTTTTTCATCGGTTTTGGCCGATTTATATTCTTCCTCATATTTGTGATAAAAAAATCGCAATCTGCGTTTATTGATTGGTTTGCGCAAAAGTGTTGCGTTTACGGATGATGAGAATTCATTTCTGGGGTTTTTATTTATTTATTTTTTTTTTACTAGTAATGGCGGCGATCTGCGATTTTTAGCGGTACTGCGATATTTCAGCGGACATGTCAGAACCTTTTGACACTTTTTTGGGACCATTGGCATTTATACAGCGATCAGTGCTATAAAAATGCACTGATTACTGTGTAAATGCCATTGGCAGTGAAGGGGTTAACCTGCAGGGGGCGCTCTAAGGGTTAACTGTGTTCCCTGGGCGTGTTCTAACTGGGGGGGGGGAATGCCCTAGCTGGGGAAGGGAAGCGATCACAGCTTCCGTCTAAAGGAAGGCTGTGATCACAGCCCTTCCCCCCTCACAGAACGGAGGTCCGTGTTTACTTACACAGACCTCCGTTCTTTCACTCCAGGGGGGGGGGGGCATCGCGGGTGGCCGGCGGAGATCGACTCCGCTGCACCCGATCCCTGGCCCTCCCCGAACACAGTGAGCGTGCGGGTGCGCCCCCGGCGCACGCTCACTGGGCGCGATCTCGCGGCCGCCATCATATGACGGCGATCCGCGTTACAGAGCCACTCTGTCGCCGTCAAATGCCGATCAGCCGTCGGCAAGTGGTTAAGGATGCAGGAAAGAGTTGTCAGAAGGAGTGGTAGAGAGTGCATGTTAGGAGGAGAAAGAGCTGAAGGGGTAAACAAGTTCACCTGTAGTTTGTGTGGGGTTATTCAAAGTATTTTCTTGTGTTCATTCACTTTGTGCATTCGCTTAAGTATAAATTCAGATATGCTTCCACTTATAGAATAGCCCCACTTTGAGAACAAGCCCCTGCTGCAAAATGCAAACCCCTGCAAATGCCTCCCCTAAAGGTGAGTGAATTTATACTGATAGTGATGGGGGGTGGGTGCATTCCAAATTAGCAATCAGGAGGTAATAAATAATGGGTGACTAGGCAGAGCAAAATTCTCACTTAAAAAAAAACAGAACAGGGGCACTAGAGGTAAACAGGCCATAATTTTGGGAAAGACAAGGAAGGGACAAATGAAAGCATTGCAGTGTGGCCAGCTCTATAGATAGTTAGGCAGAAAAAAAATAAAAACATACCAGGATAAGTAAACAGACTTTTGCAAAAAGAAACAGCAAGGTTTCAGTTTTTTGGGCAGAGTTGATTCAGAGAACATACCAGGATAATTAATCAAGGATTTGATTACCTGTAAAACCCTGTAAAGCTGGAGTGCAAATGTGGGCTCCAGTATTTGGGCAGGGCTTCTGGGGAGGTGGGTGTTCACATTCACATCAAAAAAGGAGTTAAAACAGATAGCATTTCTACACAATTTTGCCAGTTTCATAACAGGGACCCGAAAGAATGTATGTTTTGGGGACTTGAAAAGGTTAAACAACATTGGAGCGGGAGTCATTTTATCAGACAGCTTGGCAAACGAGAATCGTTTTGGATTTTTGAGGCTGAAGTTATGGTACCCTTAAGATTAAATGTTGAGTTTGACCTGAATTGTTTTATTTCCAATAGATAATCACTCCTCTGGCACAAGTTTTAAAAAATGTATATTTTGATATTTTGATATATAAAAGGATAGCCGCGGGTTTTAGTCAAATCCCTTTTTAACCGGTTCCTTACCGAGTCATTGTGAAATGACATCGGCAGGAACCCTTTATCGATCCAGGCTGACGTCATATGACATTGGCCGCTTCTAGCCGCGGATCAATTGTGTCCCCGGGGGTCTTGTCCCCCCCCCGAACGGGGTAAAGAGCCAAAAGAATTGGCTCTTTACCATGTGACCGGCTGTGTCAAATCACAGCCGGTCACTACCGACATCAGTGTGCACGATTGTGTGTGAGAGGGAGATTGCGGTAACAGCCTGTTACCGCCTAGTGTACAAACCAAACACACTGATCACCCCCCCTAATAAAGAGGACCTGTCACCACCCCAGCAGAGTTCCTGTCACCTGTCCATCCAAATACCCGAGTTCCTGTCACCTGTCCATCAAAGTAACTGAGTACCTGTCAAAGGCCCATAAAAATACCCGAGTACCTGTCACCAGCCCATCAAAGTACCCGAGTACCTGTCACCAAGACATCTGAGTACCCGAGTGCCTGTCACCTGCCCATCTGAGTACCTGTCACCAACCCATCAGAGTACCCAAGTACCTGTCACCAGCCCATCTGAGTACTCAAGTACCTGTCACCAGCCCATCAGAGTACCCCAATACCTGCCACCAGCCCATCAGAGTAGACAAGTACCTGTCACCAGCCCATCAGAGTACCTGAGTACCTGTCACCAACCCATCAAAGTACCCAAGTACCTGTCACCTGCCCATCAAAGTACCCAAGTACCTGTCACCAACCCATGAAACTACCCGTCCACTGTCCATGA
>BLSH010127826.1:101008-112867 GCA_018402905.1 Glandirana rugosa | reverse complement strand
CCAAGGTTCTACGGGGGAGGAGGGAGAGAAACCACATAGCTCAAATCAGAACAGAGAAGAAGGTAATGGTGAAGTCCTCCAGAGAAATAGCTCAGGAATTTAAGAAATACTGCGCTACTCTATATAATATACAAAAAACCATAAACATCCAGAAGCAGGAGGAGAAAGAAAACCTGGTCAGGCAATATATAAAGAAATCAGGAATGCCGTCATTCTCTAAAGAAACATTAGATGATTTAAATAAACCAGTTACTGAAGTGGAGTTTGTAAAAACTATAGGGTTAATGAAAAAGGGAAAGGCCCCGGGTGAAGATGGGTTTACATTATCATACTATGGAACTTTTTCAGAGAAACTAGAAGCAAGGTTCGCTCAAGCATTTAACACCCTAAGGCCAGGTGAACAATGCTTAAGAGATATTTTAAAAGCAAATATAGTGGTCATACATAAGGAAGGGAAAGATCCGACAGAATGCGCTAGCTATCGGCCTATATCGCTATTAAATACAGACTTAAAAATTTTTACAAAAATCCTGGCGGATAGGTTAAATAAACATATAAGTCCGTTAGTCCATCAGGACCAGGTGGGTTTCCTTAGAGGGAGAGAGGGGAAAGAGAACGTACAAAGAGTGGTAGATATAATTCACCTAGCTAATAGTAGAAAGCTCTCACTAGTGCTTTTTTCCGCAGATGCGGAAAAAGCATTTGATAGGGTGGAGTGGACTTTTATAAAAGCTATTTTAAACCACATAGGTCTGTCCGAGGGGAAGTGGGGCCCCTGGATCGCGGCGCTATACTCGATACCCTCAGCTAGAGTGAGGGTAAACGATAGCTTTTCAGAGGTTTTTCAAATTCAAAATGGCACGCGACAGGGTTGCCCCTTGTCCCCTTTGGTTTTCAGCCTCACGCTGGAGCCCCTCTTACGCACAATTCGAGCAAACTTGGAGGTAAGCGGTATAACTATTAAAGGGGTGGAGCACAAAGTTGCCGCTTATGCGGATGACTTGATCTTTGCACTGTCCAACCGTAAAAGGTCCATACCCTCCTTATTAAGGGAGCTTAATGAATTTAGCAATTATTCAAACTACAAGGTGAACTACGAAAAGTCGGAGGGGCTGGGTTTGAATATGGAAACTAAAATGCCAGAGGTAGTAAGGGCAACCTGCCGCTGTAAATGGTCAAATTCCTACATACAGTACCTAGGCACCAAAATCCCTCCAAAACTGAGTAAAATCTTTGAACTCAATTTCGCTCCACTCTTGCGACAAATTAAGGCTGACCTTGTCAGGTGGGACAAAGAGGTTCTTACCTGGTTTGGCCGGACTAACATGATCAAGATGAACATAATGCCCCGCTTGATTTATGTTATGCAAGCCTTACCAATAAGACTACCAGTGAGGTTTTTAAAAGATCTAAGAGTTCGATTTTCAAAATTCATTTGGTCAGGTAAACCGGCCCGGGTGAGCAGGGCTATCCTGGCGCTCCCAAAACAAAAAGGCGGGATGGGTCTTCCGGATCCAGTAAGATACTACGAGGCAGTCCACCTAACTAGAGTTATGGAATGGTGCAACCACATGAAAAATCCTAAACAATGGGCACAGGTAGAGGAAGGAACAGTGGATCTGCCATTGTCGGGTTTGCCCTGGTTGGAGAAGGAGGTTGTCCCGGATGTCGCAAAGCGACATCCTCTAGTGGGGACGACACTGAAAGTGGTGAGGCCACTTTTCAGATTTGCAAACATATCTCCATCGCCAAGCCCCCTTATGCCTATAATAGGTAATCCCAGGTTCCCCGCAGGCATTAAAGATAGCCAGTTTGACGCACTGAGGAGGCAGGGCTCTTCCCGTCTCTTACATTTTTGCCAAGACAATAGACCCTTGGGGCTCGCTAGCTGTAAAAGGGAGTTCCAAGATAGGCTGGATTTTCTCCATTGTGCCCAGCTAGGCTCTGCTATTAAGTCAATGGCGGGGTCAGGCATGGTATTAAGAGCTCAGACGATATTCAAACAAGCTTGTATCTCGGGAGAACCGGAGAGACACCTTTTATCATTTTCTTATTCGCTACTAATAGCAGCTTCAATCCCAAAGGACCTCCCATTCCTGACAAAGTGGGAAATAGAGCTGGGGCATAAATTCACACAAAGCCAAAGAGACAGAATCCTTTTGTTTGCTCATAAAGCTTCTGTAGCTAGTAGATTTCAGGAAGGGGGGTATAAATTGCTCACAAGGTGGTACCAGACACCGGCAGCCCTACACAAGAAATTCCCTACGACCTCGGACAGGTGTTGGCGGTGCCAAGAAGCCGAGGGCACACTGATCCATATATTCTGGGAGTGTAGGAAGCTGAAAGGGTTCTGGGAAATGGTAAACGAGAGAGTGCAGGATCTGACAGGGATATCCCTTGGGATGAAGCCAGCCGCTTTCTTATTACATGATACGCATTTATCTATTAAAAACTACAAAAATTCATTATTGAAACACTTACTAATAGCAGCAAAAGCATGTATTCCAGCGCTGTGGAAAAAAGAGGAGGCACCGACTAAATCCCAATGGATAGATAAGATATGTGAGATACAAGAAATGGAAGAGCTAACCCTATTGGGGAAAGACCGGCTGGACTTGTATGTAGCCACGTGGAGTCCCTTTATTCCTTATCTGGAGAGAGGAGATTAAGAGGAGAGGAGGGGCTGATTGGGGGGCGGGGGAGAGTGGAGAGAGATGGGGTTTTTTTTTTTTTTCTCTGTTGGTTTTTTCTGTTCTTTTGGGGGTAGGGGAGGGGGGGAAGGGTTAGAGCTACAAATAAAGGGTTTAAGAAGGAGAGGGCGAGATGATAAGAAGGAAAATAGTTCAATAATAACGACCATTTAGGAAGCCTACATATCTAGAGAGAACAAGACTTTACGGTCTTGGTTTTTTTTTTTTTTTTTTTATTCTCTCTTTTATGTATGACTAGCTTCCTCTCCGGATAAACTGATGTTGTTTGATAAATTCCACAATGATGAATGACTCGACTGGAGATAGCATATGATATGCAAACTGATTAATCCCTGGTCGGTGAACTTCTGAAGTGGAAAAAAAAAAAAAAAGAAAAAAAAAAAAGAAATATCTTATAAATTGACCACTTTGTGTAAAAATAAAAGCATTTTCATTTTCTTTCCACGTTTTTCAAAGACTTGTGGAAAAAAATGAACCATTCAAAACACTCACAATGCCTCATAGAATATACCTTGGGGTGTTTGCTTTCCAAAACGGGGTCATTTTGTGGGTAATTCCATTGTCCTGGTGCTCCAGGGCCTTCAAAGTGTAATAGGTTGTTAGGAAATTAGATGTGAAATTTCTGCTCCTAGAATGCCTGACGGTGCTCCCTGCATGTTGGAACCCTCTATGTGGCAGGGTGTGAAAAAGTCTCACACATGTGGTGTTGCCATACTTGGGGCGAGTAGCAGAATGTTTTGGGGGGTTATTTTTGCTATATATGTGCTATGTGTTCGAAATATCATATAAGTTGACCACTTTGTAAAAAATAAACAATTTTGTGCAAAAAAAATAAAATAAAATAATAATAATTTCTTAATTTTCCCAAGAATTGTGGGAAAAAAGTACAATTTCAAAAAACTCGCTATGCCTCATACTAAATACCTTGGAGTGGGGTATTTGTACTTTCCTGACATTTCAGGGCCTCAAGAAATGAGATAGGCCATCAGTAAATCAGTTGTGACCAATTTTCAATGATTGGCACCATAGCTTGTAGACTCTATAACTTTCACACAGACCAAATAATATACACTTATTTGGGTTATTTTTACCAAAGATAGGTAGCAGGTTTTGGCCCAAATTTATGAACAAAAATTACTTATTTGCAAAATTTTATTATAGAAACAAAAAAAGTGTTTTTTTTTGGTCAAAATTTTCACACTTTTTTCACTTATGTCATAAAAAAAAAAAAACCCAGAGGTTCTTAAATAACACCAAAAGAAAGCTCTATTTGTGTGAAAAAATGATAAAAAAAAATTTGGGTACAGTGTAGCATGAGAGAGTAATTGTCATTCAAAGTGTGAGAGTGCTGAAAGCTGAAAATTGGTCTGGGCAGGAAGGGGGTATAAACGTCCTGTATTGAAGTGGTTAAATAAATCTTTTAAACAATAACAATAGTCTTAATTCTATCTAAAAATTTGACATGGAAGCAAATTGCTTTATTTTTTGTTTTTTTTCCCCAGTCTCCGAGTTCTCTGTTTGAGCCTGAGATATTTGTGTTTAGCCACTAGATGTCCTCATTTAGTGGGTGCAGCTGTAGTAATTATTTCTATATAGCCAGTTTATTCATTTCTGTGGTGACGCACCTAAGCCCCGCCCTGCTGAAGAAGTCACGTGTTGACGTAACACGTATGGGGGAGGTGCTGGGATTGACGTCACCCGATACTATCTGTGGGTCTCCATCGGAGACTGGAGCTTGCTGTTTTTTATGCTGTACCAAGATTTTAATAATGTAAGAGCAATTTTTAAATAAACCATTATATCAGCCATACAGAGAGCACTAGGTCTTGTTTTGTTCCCCTCCTTATATTCTGGGTCCGCCAGCCATTATCCTGCTACGGTCTTCCGAGGGACTGGTCAGGTATATGGGAGTCGGGACATTAGTTGACCAGTGCTGCGGTTTGGAGGTTCCTGGTTGGTTCATGATATCTTCTACCCAGTTTGAGGGAATAACCACTTTTGACCCACTGGTAACACAGGGGTCAGAATGTAAGGTGAGCAGGCAATCTGTCCATTGGTGAAGTGATTCAGCACCGGTGTTCTTAAAAGAAGCTGCTACATTTTCCTCACCTGTTTACATGATCCCTCTTGGGCTTTTTATGGACTTTGAATTTCTTAGTTATCTATTCATTTTATATGCATTGCACTGATTGTCTTTGTATATTGTCTTGAGAGTTGTGTGAACACTCTATAGTGTCCAGCTGGCATTATATTTAATACTGGGGGGATTTTCGAAATTTGTGCTGATTGTTTATTTTTTTAAATATTATGAAATACTTACCTAGAATGAAGCCCCCACACTGCTGAGAAGGCTGACATGTTGGTCCGGTGTTACTTCCGGGTTCAGGGGCTCCAGCACTGTGGGTGGCCGGAGCTGCGATGACGTCACTCCCACGCATGTGCACGGTCCTTTGTTCTGGCAAGTTCCAGCACGATCCGCCGGACCTTCATAGCGCATGCGCCGCTGACTTCAGCGGCTGCATATAGGGTGAATATCTCCTAAACCATACAGGTTTAGGAGATATTTATTTTACCAACAGGTAAGCCTTATTATAGGCTTACCTATATGTAAAAGTCAGCAAAGGAAGTTTACTTCCTCTTTAATTGCATGTTTTGTTACTTCATGCCTCTGCTTGCTTTCAAATTATATCTAAAGTCAAAGCTTTTTTTTTTTATTTTGGATAGAGTAGAGAATGGAATGGTTGCCTTCTGTGTCATATTGGGGAGATTTTTCTTTACTTCCTGTCCTCTGTACACAACAGGAGTTAAGAGGACACCCCTACTGCAATATTTCCCCTTTGTTCCTGTTCTGGTGACTACTCAAAATTTTGGATTTTCTTTCACCTTTAGTCTCATTGACAATGGTTACCAAGACACATAGAGAGAGTTATTGTCCCCAGTAGAGACACAGATAGGGGCTTCAGCCATGCACCCCTCTTTTAAAAAAAAAATGGCATTTTTGGCTTTATCCCCTTGCCAGCTCTGTCATCCCTTTAACATTGTCTTTGAACTCATGGGGCAGGAAGGACTGGCTGATAATGTGTCCACTATGATTGGCTGTCATGGTGGTCACATGATTTGGAGCTAGCACAACTGGCTCCTGACAATTTGTAGAAACTGTCACTGTGGGAGAATGCAGTGTGTGCGCTCTCAACACAAAAAGCCCATGAATACATATATATGGTGTGTGTGTGTGTGTTAAAAGTGTAGCACCCTCTAGTGTGCAAGTAGTGTGTGTATTTTGTTGACTCATGGTAGCTGTGTCAGTCTGTAATTCGGTCAGTTTACTCCAGGTCAAGGTGGAAGGCTCTGCAAGGCAGGTCTCTGGTACCTCCCCTGGTTCTAGAAGCTTAGAGAAGCTTCTGGAAGTTAATGGATGGAGGGTAGAAGGCCTTGCTCTGCATACTTGAGGGAATCTGGCCAATCCCCAGGCAGAACGCACTGTCAGGGTGGCTGGATCTACCCTTAAATATGGTAGAGCCTGAGAAGCAGGGGAGTCGCGTGGAAGATGGAGTGCTGAGGCTGCTGTTGTGTGGTCTGGGAGGGGACCCCAGGTCTTGGAGCTCTGCCTCCAGCCTGGATTTCAGGAAAGAAATGAGAGGAAGCCTAAGAGAGGGATCTCCGTTACCTTTGGGTCTTGTGCAGAAGACACCCGGCTGGCATGGGAAGATCTGATGAATTGAAGGCCTGAACAGGATTCTTGCCCAGTGCAGCGGGGAGCAAAGGACAGTGTGAGTACCTCAGCACACCCAGGGGCATACAAGGGGAGATACTGTCAAACATAGCACACTTTTCAGGGACAGAATTGTGCTAAATCCCAATCCCTTGTCCTGGGGCATTCTTCACAGCAGCCAGGTGGGCTGGTGGTGAAAGCAGCCAGGTGGGTTGATAGTATCTGCAAGTTTCAGAACTGTGTGAGGTTCTACTGAGGAGACACTATACTCCTGCACACTGTTTTGGGACTTTGTTCTATTTCACTAGCAAGGACTGAGAGCTCATTGTTCATAAAGAACTTTGTCACTGATCCATAGGGATGTGATTATTCTGGAAGGAGTACAGTCCAGGATCTCCATTTTTGTGTACATAGAGAAGGAAGTTTGTCCTCATCTGTTGTTCTTCAAGTCAAGTTGGGCATCCCACAATTCCTATACCCTATCCAAGTTGTTTCCCCAAATAAAACAACACAATGCAAGTTGGAAATGTGTGTTACCTGGCTATGCAGCAATAAGGGGATCCAGTGGCTACTGCGAGGGTAACACTACAAAACAAAAACCAGAAAAATCAAAACAGGGGAAACAACTTGAACTCTGTAGGATGTGTCCCTTGTACTGATTCGTTCTTTTAGTGGTGGTTCATGATCTGTCCTGATATCCCCAAAGGGTTCTGCGGCATATCAGATTATGCACAGGGTTTTTTTTCACATATAGCCCTCTTTTGGTGGGGGGGGAGGGGTATGAGAATTGGCTCTACCCAAACAGGATATAGTAATAAAACTGTAGGTAAATAAGAGTACTAGAACCTTCGCCAAGTGGAAGAGTGGGTTGGATACTAAAGTTGGCAGTGCCTCCATCCAGGACAGGGCCTCTGTGAAATAATTAGTTAGCTAAACAAAGTAATTGGGAACAGAACTACGAGCAAATAACTTGGGCAGACATGCTGAGCTTTGGTACTTTCATACCAGTCCTGTCTTTTCGCATGTGCAGGTAACTTGTGTGTGTGCAATCAGTGTGCTCTATCAGGACCTGTGACCGTGGCACAGCTGCACACATGCAGAATCTAGGTGAGGGAAGGGCGAATATTCTTCTTGTCTAGCACAAAAATGCTGTTAAAGCAGTTGTATGCCCTGAACAAAAAAAACCTGTAAGGCAAAGGCATAAGGAGCTAGTATGCACCACATACTAGCTTATTATGAAATACTTACCTTAGAACGAAGCTCCCACACTGCTGAGAAGGCTGCCATGTCACCCCAGCGTTACGTTCTTGTTCATAAAGAACTTTGTCACTGATCCATAGGGATGTGATCATTCCGGAAGAGGTACAGTCCAGGATCTTCATTTTTGTGCACATTGAGAAGGAAGTTTGTCCTCATCTGTTGTTCTTCAAGTCAAGTTGGGGATGCCCTATTTCCTATACCCTATCCAAGTTGTTTCCCCCAATAAAACAACAAAATGCAAGTTGGAAATGTGTGTTGCCTGTCTGTGCAGGAATAAGGAGAATCAAGATCCAGCAGCTACTGCGGGGGTAGCACTACAAAACAAAAAACAGAAAAATCAACACAGGGGACACAACTTGCACTCCGTAGGATGTGTCCCTTGTACTGATTCCTTCTTTTAGTGGTGGTTCATGATCTGTCCTGATATCCACCTTCCCACCCCCTACCCCCATAATCCCCTGATGTGGCAGGGGTTAACAGAACTAAGGGGATGCCACAGGTTCTTATCCAGAGAGCCTAACTACGCCCGTTATTTCTGCCTGCTTCATTCATAGAATATGTACTACTTTCTATGAATACAACACAATCTATAAATGGAGAACAGATGGATGATTGATAGCTCTGTCCCCTCCATTCATTGATTGTGCTCCATTCATAGAATCGGTAGTAAGGCTTTCATAAATGGTGCAGCTTGGCAGAAAGGGCAGGCATGGTTGAGCTCTCTTGATGAGAGCCCCTGAAAGACCCTTAGTTGTATTAATCCCAGCTGCACTAGGAGATTACGGTGGTGGGCGTGGGGTGGGGTTTAGGACAGAGGAGTATTACTACTAAAAGAAGAGGAATCAGCACAAAGGGTACATCCTACTGACTATAAGTTGTGTCACTTATGCTAGAGGCCCCCAACCTAATTGGCACCAGGGACTGGTTTTGGGGCAGCCAAATTTCCCAGGGACCGGGGTGGGGAGGTTTGTGGTGGACAGGTTGGGGGATGGAATGTTCACGGAGTCTGTCCTCAGCCCCCCTTCACACCACAACCCCTCTTTACGGAACAGTGAATGGGGGCCTTTATATCAGTGTCTACAGTCTCTCTTCACAGCTCCCCCTTTAAAGCAGTCCCACTGTGTCCTCAGTTCCCCTTCACATCACATCCTTTACATTACAGTACACTTTATAGTGCAGTTCCCTCTACATTAATGTAACGTAATGTAACTGTATATGTAAATATTCCTCTGGCATACAGATAATTGTGCCCATTGCCTAACATGGGGAACTCCCTCTAGTGTTCATTTGTGGAACAAGACTGTAATTGCAATGAGGATGAAGGTTTGTGGGAATTGTAGTGTGGAGAGAAGAAATTGTCAGCAGACTCTGGTATGAAGGACTCCATTTCCCATCGGGCTGTGCTGCGCTGGAGATTTCTGGGAGGTACAATGCATTGTGGAAGAAACTTATTTAAGTGGGAGGAGGAACTTGTGGCGGCCTCTTTGGGACGGCGTGGTCGATCAGGAAAGAACTCTGTGTGCCTCTGTAACCGGAGCTAGGCCTGCGGCCTACTTACAGTGTTCCAGCCGACTGAATTCCCCGCAGGTGACTCAGCTAGTTGCCGCTTTCCAGCAACACAGTGAGTGACCAGTGGAGCCATCCATCCTCATCTGAGTCTGGGGTGAAGCCACAGCCATCACAGCAGCAGTCACATCTGTCGATCCAGGAGAACTGCAAGGAGTGCAGTACCTCCCAGGAGTAAGCCATCTGTGTAAACTAACGGTCCCAGCATTACCATCATCTTCATCTGAGTGCCGGATCATTTGACTACAGTCAGTCCTTTGGTATTGGTGAGCGAGCTCAGTCCCACATATAAGAGTACTTATGCTGTCTATGCGGAATTCTATTATTACATTTGGAATACAGTTTCTATACACTGGATTGCCGTTTGTGACCATTTTATCCAAGAAGTCAGTGATCACTGAAAGGCTATTTAATTTAGTGGAGTTTAACCTCTTTTATGCCTCATCTCAAGGATTAGAAGGACACAGTGTTTCAGGTACCTAACTCTTATAGCCGGCAGAAGATTTCTTGAACTTTACAGGACGGGATTGCTGCAAATGCTTCTACTCACCCTTTCCCTGGTCATATACTCAGGGCTATTTACTTGATATTGCTTCATCTCCTAAGAACTCACTAAGCTAGAACAGGAGAATTTAAATAGAAATTCATAGTTATCTAGTGTGATTATCTAACACTAATTTCACTGCTAAGTGGTTATACCTAATCTGTGCATTTATAGAACATTGTTATTTGAATTAATCCATTGAGTGGTACCAATTTACCCTTTTGGTCATCTATTTTGTATAGGGTCTTATAGTATTATTTTCCCTTCTCAATTTCAGTAGATATTATCAAATCACCTTTTCTTAGTGAACCCTTTGGTATTGTTTAAACTTAATTGGAGGAATTGTATTACTTTTCACTGTTTGTTGCTATTGGACATTACAGGGAGTGACAGAAGTTAACAAATGAACTACTCCTTTTGTTCGCCAGAACAATAAGTCTAATTGTCGATGTGAAGGATTGCGATATGTATGTCAACAATTTGTTAACTAATAATGGCCTATATTTTTGTTACTACAAGGTTGTAATTTCTTGCAGAGATGAGAGTTAAGTAAACATTTCTAACTCTAACTGTGTTGTGGTCTCCATTACTGAAACAGGGTCATAGTTAATGGAACCTTGCAATATGAGTGAACCCAAAGTGTCAGGGGTGGTGGAAGGCTGTCTGAATGGGGAGACCCAAGGGGGAATTGATTCATTAAGCAACCCTCAAGAGGGCAGTGCTACAGGGGGCTGCTCTGTAAAGGGTGTACTATAATGTGAAGGGGACTGTGGTGTAAAGGGGGCTGCTCTGTAAAGGGGGCACTGTGAGATAAAGGGGACTGCACTGTAAAAGAGAATTGTAATGATTACAGTGCCCCTTTACAGTGCAAACCCCTTTATATTACAGTACCCCAGTACCCCTAGCAGTCACAGCCTCCTCCATCATAGTGCCCCTGCAATCTGCCCCCCCCCCTTTTCTCTCAAACATCTCACTTCCCCTTTACAAGCTCTGCATCCCCTGCACAGGACTCCTACCTTTGGCAAGCCAGAGGCTGTGATCAGTCCATGTGTCCTCTTCTGGCTTCCCATTCTGATCTGCAGTTCCTCCTGTCCCCTGCCCTGCTGATAGGATGACATCATTGGCCAGGCAGTTGGGTGGATGAGCCAGGAGAGGACACACGGGCATGGCCGCACAGCAGGAGGTGAGTGGCGACCGCGGTCTGTGATAGCCTTGTGTGGACTGTGGTTTCCGCTCACCTCCTGTTGTGCACCCGGTCATCAACAGGCCACAGACTGGCACCAGCCCATGGTCTGGGGGTTGGGGACCCCTGCCTTATGCTGATTTTTCTGTTTTTGCTTTTGGCTGCACTTAGGCTTTAAAGCCTACCCTTCTTGCTGTCGCACATATGCTTTATGTTGGTGGCAAGAGGTTGAAGTGGTATTAAATGCTGTTTTTTTTCTATGTTAAAATAAAAGGGGTTATACCTATCTACTTTGTGCACAGATGTTACACAGAAAGGTCCTTTACCTCCTTTTCTGGCAGTGCCCCATCGGCTCAGTCCAATCCTCCCTCTTATGGGTGCCTCCTTAGCAAGGTGGGTGTTAAGGAGGCACTTGTGCACTCTACTGAGCCAGGCTGTGTGCATCTGTAGACACACACCTATGGCTCCAGCTGCCCTCAATGTCTCCTGTGAGATCAGGAAGTAAGGAGAGCAGTGGTGCAGCCAAGAGAGCGCTGGAACAGTGACAGGAGTCAGGTAAGTCTTTAGGATTGCAGGTGGGTAGGACAAGTAGTGTTTTTTTTTTACCTTAATGCAGAGAATGCTTTAAGGGAAAAAAAAACTTTTGACTTTAGAACCACTTGAAGTATACTTTAATTTAAACTGCTGGAGCTTCGTCTGTCCTGTATATGAAGTACACATATACAACCAGGGCTCAAGTCCTGGGAAAAAAGTGTGGGAACTCACCCAAGATCCCCCCCCCCCACCTCAAAAATAAAAAAAAAGCGACTCCACCCCCCCCCCCTAGAACCCACTCAAGGGTGTGAAAAAAGGGTCCTGAACTCGGGACCAACATATACACATG
>BLSH010127826.1:33355-43724 GCA_018402905.1 Glandirana rugosa | reverse complement strand
ATATATCGTCGGTCATAGTGTCCTGTGTCTTATCTCGGGGTCGTAGTGTCCATCCCCATATATCGTCGGTCATAGTGTACACCCCATTTAACGTCGGCCCCACCTGTGATACTGGCTGCAATTTACCCCACCTGTGATACTGGCTGCAATTTACCCCACCTGTGATACTGGCTGCAATGTACCCCCACCTGTGTTATTGGCTGCAATTTACCCCACATGTGATACTGGCTGCTATATACCCCTACCTGTGATGCTGGGGCTCTATTCTGTGTCCTGTGATACTGGCTGCTATATACCCCACCTGTGATGCTGGGGCTCTATACTGTGTACTGAGATACTGGCTGCTATATACCCCACCTGTGATGCTGAGCTGTATACTGTGTCCTGTGATGCTGAGCTGTATACTGTGTCCTGTGATGCTTAGCTGTATACTGTATCCTTTAATGCTGAGCTGTATACTGTGTCCTGTGATGCTGAGCTGTATACTGTGTCCTGTGATGCTGAGCTGTATACTGTGTCCTGTGGCGCTGAGCTGTGTACTCCTGACACAATATGTGGAATACAGGAACGGAGTGCGTGGATTCTATAAGGGGTGGGGTTTATTAGATACTGGAATTTTTATTTCTTTTTTTTTGTTTTTTTTTTTAGTTTAAACATTTTTATTGAGTTTTTAGCATATAACAACATACTTTGCATACAGAGACATAAACACCTTTGTCACAGTGGCGTATCCAAAAGGTCTATGTCACGGCCTTGCAGGGCCAACAGTGCAGTGGTAAACAGTGAAAGGAACAGAACCATTGACATAATAATAATGACAATGAAAAGAAGTAAGCTAAAACAAAGATTGTAGACACTTAAATCCCCCCACTCAAGGAGATAACCATCTTCCTACACCCGCCCCCCCCTTTTTGAAGAACCCCAAGGACCACCCCTATTGGGAACATGCTGTGGTCCGTGGGGTACTACATGTAGACTGCCTAAAGCGCAGAGGAAGGAGTATGGGGGCAAGGGGAGAGAGAAACCGAAAAGAAAAGTATACCCTGCAAAGTGGATGGCATAGAGCCCTTTTGTACAACCGAGAAATCACCGTGGGCCCTGGAAGGCATAATAGAATAGTGAGGGTAGAACCAGAGTCCTGATAACTTGTATTGACCTAAACAATAAGTTTGAGCAGAAGTAATATTTGCTCCTGCTTCTGGCTCCAAACATTGGGATTATATGGGCAGGACATGAGCCCACCCCATGAAGATAACCAGAGTGATAAGGTGGGGGTGGGGAGTATTAGAAGTAGGAGGAGTCAAAAAGGAAGGGCGGGGCCTGGTGCCCGCCCATCCTAAAACTTCACCAGTCGCCACTGCCTCCAAGGCAACCCCTGCCTTGCTAAAGAAGCTGAGGGTAAAGGTGATGGACTGGCCAAGCACTCGTGGCCAAGCACTCCATGCCCACGAGGGTTAAGGCAGTACTGGAAAATAATGGTGGCCACTAGGGATGGGCCGAACACCCCCCAGTTAGGTTTGCACCGAACTTACGAGCAGTCAAAAAATTTGTGCGAACACACGAATGCCGTTAAAATCAATGGGACTCAAACATGAAGAATCAAAAGTGCTCATTTTAAAGGCTTACATTCAAGTTATTGCCATAAAAAGTGTATGGGGACCTGCCCTTGGAAGAAATGTATCAATGCAAAAAAAAAAAAAAGTTTTAAAATCGATCGTTTTTTCAGGAACAGTGATTTTAGTAATGCTTAAAGTGAAACAATAAAAATGAATAATTCCTTTAAATATCGTGCCTGGGGGTCCCTTTAGTCTGCTTGTAAAAGGGCGCACCTCTGTGATGTTTAGAACATAGCCAGGGCAAAATGACATTTCCAAAGGAAAAATTGTCATTTATTATCGCGGCTGTAATATATTGCCGTTTCCCGGCAATATACATGAAATCACTGAAAAAGCATTGCGTTGTCCACCCCCCGTCCATACCAGGCCCTTTAGTTCTGGTATGGATTTTAAGGGGAACTCTGCTCCTAAATTTAAAAAAAAATTGCGTAGGGTTCTCCCACAAAGTCCGTAACAGACCCTTCAGGTCTGGTATGCATTTTAAGGGGAACCCCGTCCAAAATACAAAAAATTTGCGTAGGGGTCCCCTCCAAAGTCTGTACCAGGCCCTTCAGGTTTGGTATGGATTTTAAGGGAAACCCCACACCAAATTTAAAAAAAATGGCTTGGGGTCCCCCCCGAAATCCAAACCAGACCCTTATCCGAGCATGCAGCCCTGGCATGGCAGGAGGGGATGGGGATGAGCGAGCGCCCCCTCGAACCATACCAGGCCACATACCCTCAACATGGGGGGGGATGCTTTGCCTGAAGCGTCTGTTACAGACTTTGTGGGGAAACCCTACGCAATTTTTTTTTAAATTTCAGGGCGGGGTTCCCCTTGAAATCCATACCGGACCTGAGGGGCCTGGCTGGCATGGACTGGGGGGGGGGGGGGGGTGATCAACGCAATGCTTTTTCAGTGATTTTATCTATATTGCCAGGAACTGGCAATACATTACAGCCGTGATAAATAAATGACAATTTTTCCTTTGGAAATGTCATTTTGCTCTGGCGCTGTTCTAAACATCACAGAGGTGCGCCCTTTTACAGGCAAACTAAGGGGACCCTCCAGGCATGATATTTAAAGGAATTTTTCTTTTTTTTTTTCACTTTAAGCATTATTAAAAATCACTGCTCCTGGAAAAACAATTGATTTAAAAACTTTTATTTTCATTGATACATGTCCCCTAAGGCAGGACTCGAGTCCCCATACACTTTTTAGGGCAATAACATTGCATATAAGCCTTTAAAATGAGCACTTTTGATTTTTCATGTTCGGGTCCCATAGACTTTAATCAGTTCAGATCCGCGCTATAGCCAAAAGATGGCTACAGCGTGGCTCTGAAATGCCCGGAGGACATCCATGGACGTCCTCCTTTGTGCACACTCCCCGCGCGCACTCGCAGCTTGCGGCGGCGCGCTCTCGCGATGTCTGCCCGAGTCCCGCCGATCACCATTCGCAGCTGCAGGGAATGGGACACGACAGATCTACTGATCCCTGTCACTGGGATCAGTTAGATCTGTTATGTCCCGACCAGCCCAGCCCCACCCCCACACAGTTAGAACACACCCAGGGAACACAGTTAACCACTTCACTGCCCTTACATTTCTGATCGCTGTATAAATGTCATTGGTCCCAAAAATGTGTAAAAAATTTCCGACATGTCTGCTGCAATATCGCAGTCCCGGTAAAAATCGCAGATTGCCACCATTGCTAGTAAAAAAATAAATAAATAATAAAAATGCCATAAATCAATTCCCACAGTTTGTAGACACGATTACTTTTGCGCAAACCAATCAAAATATGCAGATTGCTATTTTTTTTTTTACCAAGAATATGTAGAAGAATATATATTGGCCAAAACTGATGAATATTTTTTTTTTATATATTTTTTTTTGGATATTTATTATAGCAAAAAAGTAAAAAATATTGTTCTTTTTTCAAAATCGTCGCTCTTTGTTTCTAGCGCAAAAAATAAAAACCACAGAGGTGATCAAATACCACCAAAAGAAATTTATTTGTGGGAAAAAAATTATAAAAATTTTGTTTGTGTACAAAGTCACACGACCGTGCAATTGTTATTCAAAATGCGACAGCGCTGAAAGCCTAAAATTGGTCTGGGCAGGATGGAGGTTTAAGTGCCCAGTAAGGAAGTGGTTAACGTTGTTCGAATGTTCGCGCAAACTTTTCGCCCATTCGCATGTTCCGGTGTTCGGCTCATCCCTACTGATGACCCCATAATAGGAACAAAACTCTTCCGTGCAAAGGAGCATAAGAAGTCAAGTGGCTATTCACTAAAATTAGAAGAAAAGCAGTTTAACCTCAAAATGCATAGAGGGTTCTTTACGGTAAGAGCTGTGAGGATGTGGAATTCTCTTCCACAAGCAGTGGTTTCAGCTGGGAGCTTAGATAATTAAAAAAAACTATTAAACGGGACCACAACATTGAGGGATATACAAAGTAATATTTACATAAAAGCACACACATAGGCTGGACTTGATGGACTTGTGTCTTTTTTCAACCTCACAAACTATGTAACTATGTATAATATATTTACTTCTTTTGTTATATTTATCAGTTGCTTCCAGGTTTCTGGTTTAGGCTAAAATGATGTCATACATCGTAGGAGTCTGCTACATGCATCATCTGCTCTTACTCAAGATGGCTGTGGCTAGAAATTCTAGGAGGTGTTTTTCAAAATGATTCCTCATAATAATAAAGCATGGAGACATGGATGGGTGTGTATTACTGTGAATCGCAAAAATCAATTAATAGTGTTTTCAATTTGTGATGCCCAGATACAGTTGAGTTCCGATTTAACCACAGTTTAACCACTTCCTAACTGCCTATCGTATATTCACGGCGGCAGTGTGGATGTGTCCCGCGAATCGCTGTAAATAAGTGGTGATCTGCGGTGGACGCTAGGGGGCGCGCGCGCCCGCCGTACTCCTGAGGAGTGTGCCCGCGGCTCGGGTGGACCCAATGTCCGCCGGCGAGCCGCAATGAGTGGCCACAGCAAAAGAAAGGGGAACCGCCGATGTAAACACGGCGGTTCCCCGCTCTGTTAGTGGGGGCATAGGAGATTTACTGATCCCTGTCACTGGGATCAGTTAGATCTCTTATGCCCATGGTAGGCCAGCCCCCCCACAGTTAGAAAAGGCCCAGGGAACACAGTTACCCCCTAGATCTCCCCCTGCAGGTTAACCCCTTCAATGCCAGTGACATTTATACAGTAAGCAGTGGATATTTAAATTTCTGATCGCTGTATAAATGTCATTGGTCCCAAAAAAAGTGTCAAAATGGTCCGACATGTCCATCCCAATACCGCAGTATCGCTAAAAATCACAGATCGCCGCCATTACTAGTAAAAAATAAAAAAAGATAAAAACCCCAGAAATGAATTCTCATCATCCGTAAATGCGGCCACTTTTGCACAAACCAATCAATAAACAGCGATTGCGATTTTTTTTACCAAAAATATGAGGAAGAATATAAATCAGCCAAAACCGATGAAAAAAAAAAGTATTTTTATATTTTTTTTGGATTTGTATTTTAGCAAAAAGTAAGAAAAACTGTTTTTTTTGCAAAATTGTCGCTCTTCTTTTGTTTATAGCTGTGATCAGAAATGACGCAGAGGCGATCAAATACCACCAAAAGAAAGTTCTATTTGTAGGAAAAAAAGGACGCAAATTTCGTTTGGGTACAACGTCGCATGACCGTGCAATTTCAGTTAAAGCGACGCAGTGCTGAATCGCAAAAAGTGCTCTGGTCCTAACCTGGGAAATCGTTACGGGGCTGAAGTGGTTAAGGAACCCCTAGTAACCTCTGGAGGAACCCTAGCATTCCACAGAACCTTGGTTGGCTGTTTTAGATTAAAGGTGCATTTCAGTAGATAAGTTATTCTGTTCTGCAATTTATTGTGAACTTTATTTCAACTGAATAAACAGTATTTATTGATAGAGATCATATCCACCCTCCCTACGTAATTTCTTCTTCTGAAGGGTGAATAAATACGGTTCACTTAGTCTTTCCCCATACTTTAGGTTGTCCATACCCTAAAGTGGTCCTTTCAGCAAATTTACAACATTAACAACATTTGAACATTAATAAATTAATGACATGTAAAAATGTACAGCAATGGAATAATTATTCAAAATAGCTCTACATTTTGTCATTAAAAAGCTTTCCTTGAGCTCCTGGCTACTAACTTTTTATAGACTGAGATAACAGGCAGGATGAAGCATTTCCTTAGTCTCTTTTTCCCTAGTGATCTCTGGCTGCAACTTTTTAACTCTGTAGCAAGTGACAAGGTTAGAGGCTGCAACAGGGGCTGATCTGTGTTAGGCCCCTTTCTCACTGAGAGGATTCACTCAGAGGGGTCCACCAGCTCAGCAGGAGATTGCTCCCATGATCTCTGCTGAGCTGGCGGATGACAGCTCCGTCTCTGCACTCTGTGCAGGGACAGACCTGTCAGCTCCCCACTCTCCTCTATGGGGAGATCAGATGGAAACGCATCCGCCTGTCCATTTTCATCTGATCCGCTAGACGGATGGGTGAACGTATCACCCATATGTCTATTTTGAGCGGATCATGTCGGATCGGATGTCAGCGGACACATCTCCGCTGACATCCGACTGCCCATAGAGGTCTATGGGTGGCCCGCTTGGATCCGTCTGAAAAACCGACAGACGGATCCGAGCGGTCTGATTGTGTGAAAGGGGCCTTAGACATTTGTGGAAAAAGCCAAGAAATAAACAGACCCCAGGATCTACGTTACTTTGTCACTACTAAGCCAGCATGTCATGCCATAAAGTACAGTATATGCTCACCATGAATGATTCCTAAACAAAGCTGACATTGTCCTTCTGAGCAAAAAATCAGATTAGTTCATCAGGAGGAGTACAGTATTGTGTTCACTTTGAGAGGAAGGGTCACACCCTGTGCACACACCTATGCTACAGATGTTTTGCCTTGCTGATCCCCTTCACTAAGTGACTCTAGTGCATCTTCTGGATCCTGAGAGGACACCATTGATTACCAGCCAATAGGCAGTGTCCATGTCATGCAGGCTGTGACGTGGGTACCCAAATAAGAAACTTTACTCCTGTGCAGACTCGAGACTGGAAAGTCACAAGACCATGGATTCAAAAGTGGCAATTCAGTAGACCTCTTTAAGTGCCTACAATTAAATGCTAATTTCTGTCAAGGGGATGTGGGAGATTACTGGTCCCTGCAGCTTCTTCTTCCCTACACTCTAGCAGACCGATGCTCACTGGCATTGTTAAGACCGATGCTGGTTGGAAAAACCAACCGGTGGTGGCTGGTGGAACTCCACTTTAATGATTTTTCAATGGTGCTGGTCACACTGAGCAATCAGGTAAAGTTAATTTAGCTGCATTTAGAGAAAATGGAATTCCATAATTCCAAGATCTGATTAGAAACTCTAAATGCTCCTAAATGTGGCAAAAATCAGGATCAATTAGGACAGTGATGGTGAACTTTGACACCCCAGATGTTTTGGAACTACATTTCCAATTATGCTTATGCACTCTGCAGTGTAGTTGAGAGCTTGTGCCTGTCAATTGGGAGAGTTTTCTGGGAGAGGAGTGAGGCCGGTTCTGAGATGAGGTGGCCACCTGGAAGGTGCCTGGTAGCCACTGAGGGATTGCCGTCAATTCAGAATGGGGGAAATTTGCCACTGAAAGAAAGGAGTCCTTGTTCAGACTTTCTGATGGGAGTTGGATACCTTGGAGGAACTTCTTGATCATCAGCGGGCTCCAGAGGCTTGGTTGATTACTTTACCCTTCAGAGGTTCACCTGTATAGCTATTTGACCTGTCTAGAAATAGGAGGTCCATGTTATCCGGTAAGCATCCCCAGTAACAGCTTGATTGGTGTCACAGGAGGATCTGCATGGAACCGACCCTGAAGGAATTTCCTGCTTGGAGCTCTATGTGTATATCAAGTGAACTCATTTTTATATACTTTTCAGAACTATATTTTTCCTTTCTCTTTTTTTCACACATACTGTTATTTCATTTGATTGTGTTTTTTTGTGCAAGTTTAAGGACATTAGGTTCATTTTAATACCTTATTCATTGGGTTGTTTTTGCCTTGACACTTTAATTTATATCACTTTGAGTAGCGCGACTTTTATGTTTGTTTATTATATGGTTACTATGTTTATATCACATGGTCTGTCACTTATTACCATTATTTTTTACTTTAATGTGGTATACCATTTTGTACTGCATTTAGCGCTGCATTCAATATATTTTGAGCTTCTGCCCGTCATCAGGATGATGGACGGAAGCTCGAAATATATTGAAGCTGAGGCTTGGCACGCTGTTTGAACAGAGTCAGAGGAGGACGCAGATTCGGCCAGAGCCAGTACGGGTGAGATACAGGAGTTATCCCCACGGAGGGTCCCGAACTGCATTCTTAATGTGAGAGAGGCGTTTGTATATTTTCCCTAAATGTGAATATAATTATTGTCGGGTTTCATAGGGATATTTTATCCTCATTAAAACGATTTTACACTATTATGGCTTTTTTGGTTTCATGGCTGGAGCTAACTTAGAGGAAGACGCCCAATAGGGTGTGTGGATCAGAGGAATTACACCTAGAGAATTTAGGACCTCATTGTTCATTGACTTTATTGAAGCACGGAGAGATTTCTTTATTGCTGTGTGGTCCCATGGAGGCTAGATATTTCTGGTGAGCATATTGAGTGGCTGTATGTCGGTGGGTTCACTGTGCGGGTGGAATAGTCTGTGGGCACTAACCCCTCAAGCACCCGGTGGTGGAGTCTATACCTACTAATTTGGGACTTTGTACTTTATATATATAAAAAAAAAAAAATTCACATTGTCGAAACACATCTCAAGGAAACTGACTTTATTCTGATAAATATAAATGTATTATTAATTGGGTATAATTTACATATTGGTTTAGTAATATTTCACTTTTATTATTTATTTTTTTAATATTTTATTTTTTTTATTTTTTATTTTTGTTGAAAAAAAAATTATGACACATTTTTTGGTATTTAATCACTTTCTTACACATGATATGTCATCTAATTATGACTTATTGGTTCTATTTTAATTTTTATTGATATTTTCTATGTTATGATTTTGATCAAGTAGAAATTGTGCGGATACAAAACATTATTTCTGAATAGGTCAGCGCCCTAAATATTTTCTAAATAACCATTTCTGTAGTGTCCTACTGTTAGGAGCAGCGACCAGATATATATTTTGGTTCTTATATGTGTGTGTGTGTAGATACACACATATACATACATACAGTATACTTCATATAAACTGCTATATTTGAGAATATATACACATTTTTAACATTATATATTTTTCTTTATACACAGGTAATTTTTAATATTTTAATTGTCTTTAGGCTTTTTTTTGCTAATTTAACATTTTGTAGTGTAGTTGAGCATACTGGGTAATGTAGTTCCAAAACATCTGAAGTGCCAAGGTTCACCATCACTGAACTAGGAGAAAATGATCTGGAAGGCATGAAAGTCACTTCCCAGATAATTTCTGTTTTTAGAAAAGCTAAATGCAGGAGTGCCAGTGTGAATGGGGCTTTTCCTTAGTGTAACCGTTTCTTGCATGTCTCAAAACAGGCTATAAAGCAGCTTTTTTTCTTCAAGTTTCCCTTTTCCCTGTATAAACTGCTAACAAATTTCTATGTAGCCATGGTCCCCCCAGGAGTGGCTGGTAGTTGTGGTCTACCTGCCCGCTGCCCTCAATCACACGATTTCCACACACCCGGAGTCACTGAACAGGCCGGTACTTTGTTTTTATTGTTTTATTTAGGGGATAAACATACTCCTTCTCCTCCAGCACATTACTTGCTGACCGTTACTCCTCTTCTTTCTCTCTCCTGCACACTACTTGATTCCTAGGACTGAAAGGAAATTTATCAGACCACCTTGATACCTCTTCCTCTTCCACCATAGCTAGCACATGGTGAGGCCTGCTCCCACTGCCAGCAGGCCTCAGAACCACCCATTGTGGGAAAGGGCCACAGGCTCCCGTTTGTAAAGCCACGGGCCCTCGAAGTGTAGCTAAGTACGTTGGTGCTAGCTAGGTGTTGAATGGACTACAACTCCTAGCCCATCCGTCTTCCAGGCCCCTCCAGCCTATCTCACTGTTCAGTGGCTCTCCTTCCCCTTGCTTGGCTTCTCCGACTTCTACAGACTATACACTATCCTCTCCCAGCCTGTCTCAGCCTTCTCATCCAACTCCCAGGGGCCGCCACTTACCGCTCCTTTAAAGAGTCTCATTTTAATGTAGAATTCTGCAACTCTCCTGCTTCCTTGTGCCACTCCAGGAGCCTACTCCCGTTCCCGGCTTCACCCAAGCCCCAGGCCTCAAGGTCACCCCCCTCAGACTGGGGGCTCCCCTCCTGGGCAAGGCCTGATCCACAGCCCCGGCTACATCCTCCACTCTTCCACCCAAACTCTCCTCCTCCCTGCTAGCAGATTGCTGTATTTAAGGTGGCCTGCCTCCTGCCAATCCAAATCCTCATCCACCCCCCTTTCCAGAGCTTTTAAGCTCAAAAGGGGAGGAATATGCAAGGGGTATTCCTTCCTGCCATCTCCAGCCCTCCCTGAGCCACTCCCCAGCCCAGATCAAAACATTCAGGCCTGCACTCACTGTCAGGCCTGACTAGATTTTACCTCTCCTAACAAAAAGGGGTCAGACTCCCCCCACTGGAACTCCGGACCCCGAACCCACTTCGGCCCTTGC
>BLSH010127784.1:0-12684 GCA_018402905.1 Glandirana rugosa | reverse complement strand
CATGCGGCAGATCAGCTGAGCGGAAAATCAGCTGTTCTGCCTGTGCGATCTGCGCATGCGCAGACCTAGCTAGGACGCATCTCGCAGAGTGGCTTAACTCGGCAGAACACCCCCATTGATCATTGCTGGAGGGGGTGGAGTAAGAGGGCGGGATCTGTGCCCACATGGATGAATGTTTACAACTTTCCCGCCCCGCCCACAGGATACAATACTTAGGGAAGATTACGGTACCTCTTACCGGTCACTCCCACTGCAGAGCGCAGGGCCGCCGCCGCTGTGTGCGGAGCCACCGAGGAAAGCCGTTCACTCTTCGAGAGCCTGGTGATCACTGCCGCTCTCCCTCCCCGGCTCGCCTGTGTCTTGGCTCTGGCCACACCCACTGCGCAACCGTTAGCGCTCTGCCCCGGGTGAGTCACGTGATCTCAAAGGATGGGGGCGCGTGATACCCTCCCTGCTGCGCATGTGCCAGCCGCCTGAAGCCAACATGTAAAGAAGTGGCAGTGCCACCCCCGGGGAATACTGATTGTGATAATCAGACATTTCCAGAGGAGGAGGAGGAGGATGAAATGAGCCCTCTAAGTCTCAAGTCAGTTTATTGCTTTTATAGGTAAAGGAAAAATTTGGGGTCTTTCTGACCCCCAGATCTCTCCATAAGGAGGACCTGGCACCCTTCTTTCTATTACAAGGGAAGTTCTATTTCTTCTAATAAAACTAAAAGTGATAAAAAAACAATTAAAGGGACAGCGTAAAAAAAATAAAACCCTCTAAAGCGCCCCCTCCCTCCGTGCTCAGAAGTGAAGGCACACGGAAGTCTCACACAATGTAAACAATATTCACCCATGTGAGGCATCGCCGCCAATGTCAGAGCCATGCAAACATTCTACAGCCTCTGTGACTCCAATCTGTGTTACCTGGAAATCATTTTACAGCATCGCCTATGGAGATTTTTAACTACTTTGCCGCCATTCCATGAGTGTGCGCATTTTTAAAGCGTGACATGTTGGGTATCGATTTACTCGGCACAACATCATCTTTCTTTGGGGCATAGATTGTGCTTCTTTCTTAACCACTTGCCCACCGTGTCATGTAATTACACAGCCGCAAGGTGGATCCATTATTCTGGGAGGGGGTACTACAACGTCCTTCCAGAATCACGCTCCTGCGTGCCCCCGGGGACGCGCACCTGGGAGCATCCGTGACCGCCTTGTCCTTATGAGAAGCTAAGTAAGGAGACTTGCAGGACAACGCTGCCAACTCAGACACCCGCCTAGCGGATGTGATGGCCACCAAGAATGCCACTTTCTGCGACAGCAATTGTAAGGGAATATCCCTGATCTTTTCATATGGCGGTTTCTGCACCACAGAAAGCACCAAATTCAAATCCCACGGTGCCATAGGCAACCGTACCTGAGGAGCCACATGGCGCATGCCCTGTACAAATATACGAATCAACGAATGTGACGCCATAGGCCGCTGAAAAACAATCGCCAGAGCCAAAATTTGACCATTAAGAGTACTCAATGCCAATTTCTTATCCAGGCCCTGCTGCAAAAAAGCCAGGATCCTGGAAACAACGTAAGAGCGGGGGTTCCAACCACCCGCCTCACACCAGGCAATATAGGCCTTCCAGGTGCGATGATAAATCTTGCGCACTTTAAGCATGGTAGGGATCATGGAGTCAGCGACACCCCTATCCCTCAACACCTGGGACTCAATAGCCAAGCCGTCAAAGCCAGTGAGGGTGCAAGGGAGCCAGGGTGCAAGATGGGCCCCTGAGACAACAGATATTCGCGCAGCGGAAGGCGCCATGGAACATCTGCCACCATTCGCACCACGTTGGTGTACCAAGGACGCCAAGGCCAATCTGGAGCCAGGAGGAATGTCGGAATCCCTTCCGCTTCCACCCTGCGCAGTAGCTGTGGTAGAAGCTTGATGGGAGGAAACGCGTACAGGAGCCGATACCGACTCCAAGACGCTACCAGCGCGTCCGCGACGGCCGCCAGCGGGTCTCTCATCCTGCACACAAAATTTTTCACCTTGTGATTGAACTGAGACGCCATGAGGTCCACATCTGGCATGCCCCACTTGTGGCAAATCTGGCAGAACACTTCTGGATGTAGGGACCATTCTCCCTGATCCAGAGTCTGGCGACAGAAAATCCGCCTGCCAATTCTCTACACCCGGAATGTAAATGGCGGAGATCGCTGGCACATGAAGTTCTGCCCATCACAGAATGAGAGCCGCTTCCAAGCTCCTCGTTCCGCCCTGATGGTTCACATACACCACTGCCGTGGCGTTGTCCGACTGAACCCGAACCAGGAGGCCGCGCAACCTTACCATCCAGTGGGAGAGGCAGAGCCTGATCGCTCTCAGCTCCAGCACATTGATTGGAAGGAGAGATTCCTGCGCCGACCAACGGCCCTGAGCAGACAGCTGCCCCAGGACCCCCCCCCCCCAGCCCGATAGGCTGGCGTCTGTCGTGACTATCGACCAACTTAGGGGAAGAAATTACTTCCCCAACGTCAGAGCCGGGGCCCGAAGCCACCAGGTCAACGACCCTCTGGTTAGAGGATCCAGTCTGATCAACTGGTCCAGGGACAGTGGAGACTTGTCCCACCGAGACAGAATCGCCCACTGAAGGAACCGAGTGTGACTCTGGGCATAAGGTACTGCCTGGAAGGCTGAAACCATAAGCCCCAACACCTGCATACAGAACCGTAAAGACCACCGGCGTGACAGCAGGGTTCGCACCGCTGCTTGCAGTGTCAACAACTTGGCAGGAGGTAAGAACACCTTCGCCTGCACCGTGTCCAGAATCAGACCCAGGTATTCCAGGCAACAGGACGGTGTCACTGTCGACTTCTGCAGATCGATCAGCCAGCCAAAGTCTTTCAATGAGGCCATGGTGATAGCCATGTTCTCCTTCAGAGCCGAAGCAGACTCCGCTCTCAGTAGCAGATCGTCGAGGTATGCTACCACCGCAATGCCTCTCTGCCTCACTAGCGCCAGCACCAGGGCCACCAGCTTGGTGAACACCCGAGGAGCCGAGGCCAGACCGAAGGGAAGTGCCACGAATTGGTAATGAAGGTCTCCCACCGCAAAGCGCAGGAAGCGCTGGTGTCGGAGACAAATGGGAACGTGGAGGCATGCGTCCCTGATATCCAGGGACGCCATGAAGTCCCCTTGGTGCAGGGCAGCCACGACCGAAGGACAGATTGCATCCGGAATTTTCGCGCTTTCACAAAGTGGTTTAGCGCCTTTAGGTCCAGAACTGGCCTGACCCCCCCCCTTTTAGGAGACCACTAATAGGTTTGAGTAGAAACCGTGAAACCTTTCCAATTGAGGTACTGGTACGATCGCCCCCCCGGATGGGAGAGTGCCTGAACAGCCCTTAGGAGGGAGTCTGAGGGAGTCTCAAGTTCGATGGGAAGAACCTGTCTGGGGGTAGAGTGCTGAACTCTATACTGTACCCGGAGGACACCACTTCCTGCACCCACCGGTCGGAAATGCGGGCAGTCCACCTGTCTGCGAACCCCAGAAGACATCCACCCACCCGAAGTTTGGGCGGGGGCAACCCATCATGCAGAGGAGGACTTCTCTGTCTTTTTGTTCTTGCGTTGCCAGGGTCGTTTACCGGCCCCTGCGGCAGGCTTGCCGGGCCTCGACCCCTTGCCCGCCGCGCCAGGAGCACAAAAAAAACCTCTTCTGTCCAGAAGAGGCAGGGCCCTGCTTGCGGCGGAACTCCCGCCGCCTGGGCTCCGGAAGTAAAGTACTCTTCCATCCAGTGAAATCCTTGATGATTTCATCCAACTGTGCTCCAAAGAGACGACCACCCCGAAAGGGAAGATCCGTAAGACCTTTCTTGGACGCGTGGTCACCTGACCACGAACGTAACCAGAGCACTCGTCTGAAAATGACTGCAAAAACAGACATCTTTGACAACATGGGAAGCAGGTCCAGAGCTGCGACACACAGGTACCGAAGACCCTGAAGCAAATGGTCTACTCGCCTCAAGCATCCTGCCACATTCCAAATCAGCCTGCAGCTCCGTCGTACAGTCAGACAGGGATTGCGCCACCATGGCAGACGCCAAGGCCGGCCTCATGGCTGATCCTGCCAACAGGAAAAGCACCTTCGACACCGCCTCCATCCGCCTATCGGCTGGATCCTTAAAGGAGGGAGACCCTTCCAAAGGAATGGTCGTTGCCTTGTTCAGGCGAGCCACCGGAGGGTCCACTGTGGGGATGCCTACTTCTTCACAAAACTATCCTCAAAGGGATAGCGTAAAGCGAAGCGTTTAGGTAGGGTGAAGGAATTCTGCGGACGCTGCCATTCCTGATAGACCAGGTGGTCAAAAAATTGATCAGAAGGATAAGCCTTGGGTGGCCTAGCAGACCCGCAAACGTATGCAGACTCCTGTGACTCCCCTGCTTGGTCCAGTCGCAAGGACGCACGGATATCATTAATCAGTGCAGCCACCAGCGCCTTTTCACGCGCAACCGAGGCCCCCTGATCCTCTTCACCGTCCGAGGGAGCCATTTCTGGTTCAGACTCTTCCCCTGAGGAACACGGGGGAGGCGGATGCTTTTTAGGGGCCCCCAGAGCCCTGCTCGGCCCCACCCAGGGGAGGAATTCTACAAAAACTGCTCTCGGCTGGTGCAGGGTCCCCAGTGCAGGTTGCGCTGCCGGTGACACCTCCTCAGAAGGACCTGCAGGGTCATCTGCCATCGCACCACGGGAACTGACAGTCAAAATAGAAATTGATCTGACACCCCCACAATGCAGCCCCACCGCCACCCCACAGAACGCCAGGGAGACCCCAGGAGGACTGCACCCACCGCTACCAGCACCCCAGGGAGAGCCCAGCTATACTTGCTGTTTTGCCTCGCAAGCGCTGCTCCCAGTAGGAGTGCTTAAGGACCGCCAGTAAGAAGCCTGCGCCGTTTGTAGTCAGCCACGCTGTCCCAAGTGAAAGAGGAAGCAAAAAACGGCAGCAGCACGTTTTTTTACTCTCCAGCGATATCCAATATGGCCGCCGAAAATGTCCACAAGAGGCCAAAGCCTGTAATGCAGGCCGTGACTACGGCAAAAGGGTGAGACCACTAGCCAAGCGAACACCCTCCACCGGCCGGCCAAGTCGCTAAAAATTGCCCAGCCCCCCCACTCCGACAGGCGTAGCGGGTAGCCACCAGGTTGCAGACCTTCCTCCCATGCGGAGAGGGATGCTGCAGGCCGTAAGCCCCTGGACAGGATCAGATACGGTCACCAGGCGCAGGTGGGGGTCACCCACTGGCCGCCCGCACGGAACAGGCACGATGCGGCGGGCCCCGCCAAGGCTAGGACTAGCTCGCATTGGTCGGCTGCGCTGGGGAAAGTGCAGGATTTAAACTATTCTCTATGCCCCAGCCAGCTTCTAGATAGCAGTCTTTAGATAGCTTGAAAAAAATTAAAAAGGCGGTCAAAAAAAAGATGGACCGCAGGTCCCATAATGGAACCAGGTCTAACTCCTTACACTGGGCATATTAAAACTGATATGCTAAGCAGAGCAGGGAGGTTATATGAGAGAGAGGACGGCCCCCTGGGAGGGGTCAGCTTGCTTTCTTTCTATGCCTAGTTAACTCCTAGTAGGATGTGCATATAACCCCACTTGTCTAATGAAGGGCTGCGTCTGTCAGTGAACGTAAGAGAAAGATCCATAGAAAACTGGAACTTGTAGTTCCTGTATGAAAAGATAGATACATGGAACGCTGGGACCTGTAGTTCCTGTATGAAAAGATAGATCCATAGAATGCTGGGACTTGTAGTTCCTGTATGAAAAGATAGACCCATAGAATGCAGGGACTTGTAGTTCCTGTATGAAAAGATAGATACATGGAACGCTGGGTCCTGTAGTTCCTGTATGAAAACGATAGACCCATAGAATGCTGGGACTTGTAGTTCCTGTATGAAAAGATAGATACATGGAATGCTGGGACCTGTAGTTCCTGTATGAAAGGATAGATTCATAGAATGCTGGGACCTGTAGTTCCTGAATGAAAAGATACATGAAATGCTGGGACCTGTAGTTTCTGCATGAAAATATAGATACATGGAATGCTGGCACCTGTAGTTCCTGTAAGAAAAGATACATGGAACACTGGGACCTGTAGTTCCTGTATGAAACGATGGGTCCATAGAATGCTGAAACCTGTAGTTCCTGTATGAAAAGATACATGGAACGCTGGGACCTGTAGTTCCTGTATGAAAAGATAGATACATGGAATGCTGGGACCTGTAGTTCCTGTATGAAAAGATAGATCCATGGAATGCTGGGACCTGTAGTTCCTGTATGAAAAGATAGATCCATAGAATGCTGGGACCTGTAGCTCCTGTATGAAACAATAGATACATAGAATGCTGGGACTTTTAGTTCCTGCATTTAAATATAGATACATGGAGTGCTGGGACCTGTAGTTCCTGTATGAAATGATAGATACATAGAATGCTTTGGACCTGCAGTACCTGTATGAAAAGATAGATACATGGAACGCTGGGACCTGTAGTTCCTGTATGAAACGATAGATCCATAGAATGCTGGGACCTGTAGTTCCTGTATGAAAAGATAGATACATGGAACACTGGGACCTGTAGTTTCTGTACGAAAAGATAGATCCATAGAATGCTGGGACTTGTAGTTCCTGTATGAAAAGATAGATCCATAGAATGCTGGGACTTGTAGTTCCTGAATGAAAAGATAGATACATGGAATGCTGGGACTTGTAGTTCCTGTATGAAAAGATAGATACATGGAACGATGGGACCTGTAGTTCCTGTATGAAACGATAGATCCATAGAATGCTGGGACCTGTAGTTCCTGTAAGAAAAGATAGATCCATAGAATTCTGGGACTTGTAGTTGCTGGATGAAAAGATAGATCCATAGAATGCTGGGACTTGTAGTTCCTGTATGAAAAGATAGATACATGGAACGCTGGGACCTGTAGTTCTTGTATGAAAAGATAGATCCATAGAATGCTGGGACTTGTAGTTCCTGTATGAAAAGATAGATACATGGAACGCTGGGACCTGTAGTTCCTGTATGAAAAGATACATGGAACGCAGGGACCTGTAGTTCCTGTAAGAAAAGATAGATCCATAGAATTCTGGGACTTGTAGTTCCTGCATGAAAATATATATACATGGAACGCTGGGACCTGTAGTTCTTGTATGACGATAGATCCATAGAATGCTGGGACTTGTAGTTCCTGCATGAAAATATAGATACATGGAACGCTGGGACCTGTAGTTCCTGTATGAAACAATAGATCCATAGAATGCTGGGACCTGTAGTTCCTGTATGAAAAGATAGATCCATAGAATGCTGGGACCTGTAGTTCCTGTATGAAAAGATACATGGAATGCAGGGACCTGTAGTTCCTGGATGAAAAGATAGATCCATAGAATGCTGGGACTTGTAGTTCCTGCATGAAAATTAATATACATGGAACGCTGGGACCTGTAGTTCTTGTATGACGATAGATCCATAGAATGCTGGGACTTGTAGTACCTGGATGAAAAGATAGATCCATAGAATGCTGGGACTTGTAGTTTCTGCATGAAAATATAGATACATGGAACGCTGGGACCTGTAGTTCTTGTATGAGAAAAGATAGATCCATAGAATGCTGGGACCTGTAGTTCCTGTATAAAGGATAGATACATGGAACGCTGGGACCTGTAGTTCCTGTATGAAACAATAGATCCATGGAATGCTGGGACCTGTAATTCCTGTATGAAAAAGGTAGATACATGGAACACCGGGAACTGTAGTTCCTGTATGAAAAGATAGATACATGGAACGCTGGCACCTGTAGTTCCTGTATGAAATGATAGATCCATAGAATGCTGGGACTTGTAGTTCCTGCATGAAACTATAGATACATGGAACGGTGGGAACTGTAGTTCCGGTATGAAATGATAGATCGATAGAATGCTGGGACCTGTAGTTCCTGTATGAAAAGATAGATACATGGAACGCTAGGACCTGTAGTTCCTGTATGACGGTAGATCCATAGAATGTTGGGACTTGTAGTTCCTGCATGAAACTATAGATACATGGAACGCTGGGACCTGTAGTTCCTGTAAGAAAAGATAGATACATGGCATGCTGGGACCTGTAGTTCCTGTATGAAACAATAGATCCATAGAATGCTGGGCACTGTAGTTCCTGTATGAAAAGATAGATACATGGAACGCTGGGAACTATAGTTCCTGTATGAAAAGATAGATACATGGAACGCTGGGAACTATAGTTCCTGTATGAAAACATAGATCCATAGAATGCTGGGACCTGTAGTTCCTGCATGAAAAAATAGATACATGGAATGCTGGGACCTGTAGTTCCTGTAGGAAAAGATACATGGAACGCTGGGACCTGTAGTTCCTGTATGAAACGATAGATCCATAGAATGCTTGGACCTGTAGTTCCTGTATGAAAAGATAGATACATGGAACGCCGGGACATGTAGTTCCTGTATGAAAAGATGGATACATGGAACGCCGGGACCTGTAGTTCCTGTATGAAAAGATAGATACATGGAACGCCGGGACCTGTAGTTCCTGTATGAAAAGATAGATACATGGAACGCCGGGACCTGTAGTTCCTGTATGAAAAGATAGATACATGGAACGCCAGGACCTGTAGTTCCTGTATGAAAAGATACATGGAACGCCGGGACCTGTAGTTCCTGTATGAAAAGATAGATACATAAAATGCTGGGACCTGTAGTTCCTGTATGAAAAGATAGATACATGGAACGCTGTGACCTGTAGTTCCTGTATGAAAATATAGATCCATAGAATGCTGTGACTTGTAGTTCCTGTATGAAAAGATAGATACATGGAACGCTGGGACTTGTAGTTACTGTATGAAAAGATAGATCCATAGAATGCTGGGACTTGTAGTTCCTGCATGAAAACATAGATACATGGAACACTGGGACCTGTAGTTCCTGTAAGAAAAGATAGATACATGGAAAGTTGGGAACTGTAGTTCCTGTATGAAAGGATAGATCCATAGAATGCTGGGACTTGTAGTTCCTGCATGAAAATAAAGATACATGGAATGCTGGGACCTGTAGTTCCTGTATGAAAAGATAGACACATGGAACGCTGGGACCTGTAGTTCCTGTATGAAATGATAGATCCATAGAATGCTGGGACCTGTAGTTCCTGTATGAAAATATAGATACATGGAAAGCCGGGACCTGTAGTTCCTGTAAGAAAAGATACATGGAACGCTGGGACCTGTAGTTCCTGTATGACGATAGATCCATAGAATGCTGGGACTTGTAGTTCCTGCATGAAAATATAGATACATGGAACGCTGGGACCTGTAGTTCCTGTATGACAAGATAGATACATGGAACGCTGGGACCTGTAGCTCCTGTATAAAACGATACATCCATAAAATGCTGGGACCTCTAGTTCCTGTATGAAAAGATAGATCCATAGAATGCTGGGACTTGTAGTTCCTGCATGAAAATATAGATACATGGAACGCTGGGACCTGTAGTTCCTGTATGAAAGGATAGATACATGGAACGCTAGGACCTGTAGTTCCTATATGAAACGATAGGTCCATAGAATGCTGGGACCTGTAGTTCCTGTATGAAAAGATAGATACATGGAACGCTGGGACCTGTAGGTACTGTATGAAACGATAGATCCATAGAATGCTGGGACTTGTAGTTCCTGTATGAAAAGATAGATACATGGAACGCTGGGACCTGTAGTTCCTGTATGAAACGATAGATCCATAGAATGCAGGGACCTGTAATTCCTGTATGAAAAGGTAGATACATGGAACAACGGGAACTGTAGTTACTGTATGAAAAGATAGATCCATAGAATGCTGGGACTTGTAGTTCCTGTATGAAAAGATAGATACATGGAACGCTGGGACCTGTAGGTACTGTATGAAACGATAGATCCATAGAATGCTGGGACTTGTAGTTCCTGTATGAAAAGATAGATACATGGAACGCTGGGACTTGTAGTTCCTGTATGAAAAGATAGATACATTGAATGCTGGGTACTGTAGTTCCTGTATGAAACTATAAATCCATAGAACACTGGGACCTGCAGTTCCTGTATGAAAAGATAGATACATGAAACGCTGGGACCTGTAGTTCCTGTATGAAAGGATAGATCCATAGAATGCTGGGACTTGTAGTTCCTGGATGAAAAGATAGATCCATAGAATGCTGGGACCTGTAATTCCTGTATGAAAAGGTAGATACATGGAACAACGGGAACTGTAGTTACTGTATGAAAAGATAGATCCATAGAATGCTGGGACTTGTAGTTCCTGCATGAAAAGATAGATACATGGAACGCTGGGACCTGTAGTTCCTGTATGAAACGATAGATCCATAGAATGCTGGGACTTGTAGTTCCTGTATGAAAAGATAGATCCATGGAACGCTGGGACCTGTAGTTCCTGTAAGAAAAGATACATGGAACGCCGGGACCTGTAGTTCCTGTATGAAAAGATAGATCCATAGAATGCTGGGACCAGTAGTTCCTGTATGAAAAGATAGATCCATAGAATGCTGGGACCTGTAGTTCCTGTATGAAAAGACAGATCTATAGAATGCTGGGACCTGTAGTTCCTGTATGAAAAGATACATGGAACGCTGGGACCTGTAGTTCCTGTATGAAAAGATAGATACATGGAACGCTGGGACCTGTAATTCCTGTATGAAACGATAGATCCAAAGAATGCTGAGACTTGTAGTTCCTGCATGAAAAGATAGATACATGGAATGCTGGGACCTGTAGTTCCTGTATGAAAATATGGATACATGGAACGCTGGGACCTGTAGTTACAGTATGAATAGATCCATAGAATGCGGGGACTTGTAGTTCCTGCATGAAAATATAGATACATGGAATGCTGGGACCTGCAGTTCCTGTATGAAAAGATGGATTGCTGGGACTTGTAGTTCCTGTATGAAAACATAGATACATGGAATGCTGGGACCTGTAGTTCCTGTATGAAAAGATAGATACATGGAATGCTGGGACTTGTAGTTCCTGAATGAAAAGATAGATACATGGAAAGCTGGGACCTGTAGTTCCTGTATGAAAAGATAGATACATGGAACGCTGGGACCTGTAGTTACTGTATGAATAGATCCATAGAATGCTGGGACTTGTAGTTCCTGCATGAAAATATTGATACATGGAACGCTGGTACCTGTAGTTCCTGTATGAAAATATAGATACATGGAATGCTGGGACCTGTATGAAAAGATAGATCCATAGAATGCTGGGACCTGTAGTTCCGGTATGAAAAGATAGATCCATAGAATGCTGGGACTTGTAGTTCCTGTATGAAAAGATAGATCCATAGAATGCTGGGACTTGTAGTTCCTGCATGAAAATATAGATACATGGAACGCTGGCACCTGTAGTTCCTGTATGAAAAGATAGATACATGGAATGCTGGGACTTGTAGTCAGTGTTGCCAACCTCCAGCAGCGTTTTTTATTGGCAACTTGAAAAATAATAGAACTCCTATTAGAAACGAAGACAATTGATATTTAAACACAACATGGAAACACTGACAATCCCCATATCAAGTAATTTGCCGGATTTACACTTAAAAGTCAGCCCAGCATGACAAATTATCAGACCCCGATATTCATAGACAGTTTGTAAAATCACTGATGTTTACAAACTGTCAGTAAATTTACTTGACGGTTGGCAACCCTGCCTGTAGTTCCTGTATGAAAAGATACATGGAATGCTGGGACTTGTAGTTCCTATATGAAAAGATACATGGAATGCTGGGACTTGTGGTTCTCTTAAAACCAATGTTGAGAGAGACAATTACGGACATCTGGGGGAGGAGTTATCACCACCACGTGTGCATTCATCTCCAGCTCACCACAGCCGCTCCTCCCCCTCCGTGCTCTGGCCCTCCCCATTCCCTTCTCCGTCCTCCCACTCACCGTCCCATCGTCCACAGCCAAGGGGCGGGGTTGGTTCATCGGAGGCTTGGCCACACCTGCTTCCCTTCGTCCTGCCCAATCACCGCTTTCCTACTCACAAGCTCCGCCTCGGGGGTGTGGCATAGGAATGAGTGCCCCATTGATCATTGCTGGAGGGGGTGGAGTAAGAGGGCGGGATCTGTGCCCACATGGATGAATGTTTACAACAATCCCGCCCCGCCCACAGGATACAATACTTAGGGAAGATTACGGTACGCACGGTACCTCTTACCGGTCACTCCCACTGCAGAGTAGAGCGCCGCCGCCGCTGTGTGCGGAGCCACCGAGGAAAGCCGTTCACTCTCCGAGAGCCTGGTGATCACTGCCGCTCTCCCTCCCCGGCTCGCCTGTGTCTTGGCTCTGGCCACGCCCACTGCGCAACCGTTAGCGCTCTGCCCCGGGTGAGTCACGTGATAGCAAAGGATGGGGGCGCGTGATACCCTCCCTGCTGCGCATGTGCCAGCCGCCTGAAGCCAACATGTAAAGAAGTGGCAGTGCCACCCCCGGGGAATACTGATTGTGATAATCAGACATTTCCAGAGGAGGAGGATGAAATGAGCCCTCTAAGTCTCAAGTCAGTTTATTGCTTTTATAGGTAAAGGAGAAATTTGGGGTCTTTCTGACCCCCAGATCTCTCCATAAGGAGGACC
>BLSH010127777.1:93180-116506 GCA_018402905.1 Glandirana rugosa | reverse complement strand
GTGTGGCCAAATCAACTGTTTGGAACATCCTTAAAAAGAAAGAACACACCAGTGAGCTCAGCAACACCAAAAGACCCGGAAGACCACAGAAAACAACTGTGGTGGATGACCAAAGAATTCTTTCCCTGGTGACGAAAACACCCTTCACAACAGTTGGCCAGATCAAGAATACTCTCCAGGAGGCAGGTGTATGTATGTCAAAGTCAACAATCAAGAGAAGACTTCAGCAGAGTGAATACAGAGGGTTCACCACAAGATGTAAACCATTGGTGAGCCTCAAAAACAGGAAGGCCAGAGTAGAGTTTGCCAAACAACATCTAAAAAAGTCTTCACAGTTATGGAACAACATCCTATGGACAGATGAGACCAAGATCAACTTGTACCAGAGTGATGGGAAGAGAAGAGTATGGAGAAGGAAAGGAACTGTTCATGATCCAAAGCATACCACCTCATCAGTGAAGCATGGTGGTGGTAGTGTCATGGCGTGGGTATGTATGGCTGCCAATGGAACTGGTTCTCTTGTATTTACTGATGTGACTGCTGACAAAAGCAGCAGGATGAATTCTGAAGTGTTTCGGGCAATAGTATCTGCTCATATTCAGCCAAATGCTTCAGAACTCATTGGACGGCGCTTCACAGTGCAGATGGACAATGACTCGAAGCATACTGTGAAAGCAAACAGTTTTTTTAAGGGAAAGAAGTGGAATGTTATGCAATGGCCAAGTCAATCACCTGACCTGAATCCGATTGAGCATGCATTTCACTTGCTGAAGACAAAACTGAAGGGAAAATGCCCCAAGAACAAGCAGGGACTGAAGACAGTTGCAGTAGAGGCCTGGCGGAGAATCACCAGGGATGAAACCCAGAGTCTGGTGATGTCTATGCGTTCCAGACTTCAGGCTGTAATTGACTGCAAAGGATTTGCAACCAAGTATTAAAAAGTGAAAGTTTGATTTATGATTGTTAATCTGTCCCATTACTTTTGGTCCCTTAAAAAGTGGGAGGCACATATACAAACTGTTGTAATTCCTACACCGTTCACCTGATTTGGATGTAAATACCCTCAAATTAAAGCTGAAAGTCTGCAGTTAAAGCACATCTTGTTGGTTTCATTTAAAATCCATGGTGGTGTATAGAGCCAAAAAGATTAGAATTGTGTTGATGTCCCAATATTTATGGACCTGACTGTATATATACACACACGTGATTCTGCACAGCCAGCCTGCACTACTAAGTAGGTAGTACTGTAAATTCTTTAACTTAGAGAACAGTACAGTATACGGTCTGGATATTCATAGACCCTGGTTTATAGGCTGTTAGCTTCAGATGATTAGACACTGGCAAAACTTTGGGGACATGCCTCCTTGGGCACCCCATCCCAAAAAACTCTTCCCCACGTTGTGAATCCACAGCTTTGTAGCAAGCAATTTCAACATGTTAGACCCTGCACTTGACGCAAAAACTAAAAAATGCCATCAAATAACCAACCTAAGTTTAAAGCAGGAAACTGTGCTCAAAATATGTGAATACAGGATAATATATAAGTGATGCTAAAAATGTTGCACTACCCTTTTAAAGCAGCATCTGAAACCAAAGATCGCACAATACAGTGCACTGTGGCAATTCACACACCAGTGAAATAAATGATTTCATTAAATGATTTTTATAAATATGAGCTGCGCTCAACCATATTAGCTCTAACAGGGATATATTAATACCTGTACAAAGGGTTGTATAAAAATGTGTATGTACTCCCCTTATCTCAAGAGGACAATGAAATATTGAAATGTGGGGTAGAGACCCCAAAGTCCACAGTCTAACTAGAGTTCTTCAAACTATATTCTCATATAATTCTTTGTATGACCAGAGAAAACATAGTTAAAATACTATGAAAGTCTATACAGGAAAGATAAGTTGTCCCAATGGGAATAAGCAGCTTAGCAGCACAATGCAGGAGGAAGGAGCAAGACACCAAACGTGATGACAGTATGACACTGGGGTATGGATCCATCACCAGACAAATAATATGCTCACAAGATGATAAATGATTTATCGCTATAGGCTATTCACCCTGCCAGGGTCCCCTCGGGGATTGGAGAGATCTTTCCCACTGCAGTGTTGTCTCCTATAGCAGTGGTTCTCAACCCTGTCCTCGAGTATCCCCAACAGGCCATGTTTTCAGGTTTTCCTTTATCTTGCACAGGTGCTTTAAATCAGTCAATGGCTTGGTATTTTGGACAGCTATTTTATCTACGTGAAATTCCCAAAACATGGCCTGTTGGGGGTACTTGAAGACAGGGTTGAGAACCACTGTCCTATAGTAACAGTCTCCCGATCCGCTCACCTGATTCTGTCTTTGGCATCCACAATCTTCTTAAAAAGTGCTGGGTAATGCTCGTCTTTCCGGATCAGGCTCTCCGCCTGCTTCCTAATGGTGCCTTCAAGCTCGGCCAGTCGCTGGTGTAATGCTGCCAGATGAGCATTGGCCTCCTTGATCTGGATGGTGCTTAAAGTGGACATTGACGCAACCTCTGGACCTTTTCAGGACAAAGATCTAAGTTTGCTCAAGGTATCTCCAGAGTTGTCAACACTGTGTCCAGATGCCAGGAAAGACCACAGCATAATAACAGAATTGACTTCCCAGCTCCTCCCTTGGAGGAATAAGCCCAGCAAAGTGCAGCATATGTTGGATGGAAATGTTTGTGAAAGCAGCAAGCTATCTCTGCTCTAGATTAGCATCCTGGCACAGACAACAGGCATAGGTCCTTACAAGCCCAGATGAGGCTCTGTGGTCAGGCTGGTTTATGACACCAGAGAAGGAAATTAGCTGATGGAGTGGAGAAAGCTCCTTGCAGTGGAGGAGTCCTGAATGAGCACCGTGGCTGAGGATTCAATCAGTGCAGGCACCCAGCTGGCTTCCCCAGGTTACAGAAGACTTCAATTAAGCGGAAATCCAGCTCTTCCGCTCTTTCATGAAATGAACAATGATATGAATTATATAAATTATATATGGGCATTAAATCCAATGTATATACAGTGGATGCAAAAACTGTATGATCATTTTTTTTGTTTACTTATGTGATCCACCACCAATAGAATATCAGGCTTCTTCCCAAACTCACATGACCCCGATAAATGCATATGGCCACTTCCACAGGGATCCATCATCAATCAAAATCCACATCATAACTATATGTGACATGTATCATAGGGAGGAAAAAGACATCACAGACATCATCTGGTAAAAAATTATTTATCTAAAACAAGAGAGAGTAATCACAGACGTTTGTAAGTGATTTCTGCCACTGCCATCAATGAGGGTATTCCTCTGTGGGGTACTTAAAGTAGGGTGCAGAAATAGGGTAGGCATGTCCTAGAAGGACTATGCAGCAACCTGGGTGGTGACTGTCCTGTAGTAAATTCCTCATGCCAAAAGGAGCAAGAGGAAGCACCTGAGTACTTTAAAACGGCTCTAGGTTAAAGTGGTGGTAGGGTGTGAGACCTGGGCTGTTATGCAAAACCAGGTTGTCCACCTAAGACCTTTAGGTTTAGAGTGGTTACATTTTAGCGCTAGGTTGAAAAGTTTGTATTGTGCAAGTGAATACATTTCAAACACAATCCCAGTTTCCTGATAACGTACAAATGTGCACTAATCAGGATACTCCTACTGTAAAGCAAGTAATGGATACATTATGTCTAAATACTTGCTATAGGACTACAGTAAGGAAAAGGGCTGACCCTGTCTTACCTGTTCATGTCACTGGCCCTTATACAGTATCTAACAAAAGTGAGTACACCCCTCACATTTTTGTAAATATTTTCTTATATCTTTTCATGTGACAACAATGAAGCAGTGACACTTTGCTACAATGTAAAGTAGTGAGTGTACAGCTTGTATAACAAGGTAATTCTGCCCATTATATGCCCTCCTAGAAAGGAGCATTAGAACCCTACTATATTGGGTGGGGTCTACCAAAAGGATTTTTATTAGCTGACTGGAGTTGAGGAAATATTGGGCTGCCATTGGTACTTTGAGCCTCTATGTGAAAACAAGAGCTCAGGAAAGGTCAAAACGCCTTTTTTTGCGTAAGTATTCCAGAGTCAGCTTCATAGCCAGAAAGGTACATTTGTATTGCTAAATCAATTCCTGGATTTTATTTTAGCCAAAAACGCTGTTTTGTGTTCCCCACTGATCATGATTTCACATTGTTAAAAAGGTATTAACTTCTTGGACATGTCCCCGACATAGAGCTAAGCCCTACCACCACTTGTGCCACTGTTGGAAAATACCATTGTCCAATAAGGACACCATCATTGGACAGGGAGGAACAAGAGAGGAGCAGCGCTTTGTGGCAAAAGGCAGGGGGGTACCCCCGGACCTCACTTAACAGGGGGGCCTGGCCAGCCTGCAGCCACAAACTGCATGTAGTACATGTTCCTATGACACTGTCATATTCCCTGGGCTGGGATCACTTCATCTAGAAGGGCCTGATCGGAGGCACAGGTGGATTTGCCAAGCAACCAGTGTTGGCACTGCATTAATGTCCCGGCTCCCAGTCCAGTTATATCAGCTCACTGCCTGACTCCTTCAGCAAGTAAGTGCTGAAGAGAGGGCAGGCTCCGGCTGAAGGAATCAACGGCATGAAGAACGGTGGCAGGCTGCCAGTGATCAGTGCCGCAGACAGAGGCAGAAAAGTCCATGTCCATTCACCTCTTCATCTGTGACATACAGACCCAGCACACGGAGGGATACTGCAGAGAAGTCCCAGAAAAGGTACAGTATAGTAAATACACCTTGCCCCCGAGCCCTGGCTGTTGCCTATGATGCAGGCAAATGTGATCATCATCATGATAGGCACACAGTACAGGTGCTTTAAGCTGTGTGATTATCATGATGATAATGATGATGATAATTGAAGGACAGTGACATGCATACTTAAGCCTGGAGCTCGCTGTACTAACTATGCAATGTTAGTACAGTGATCTCCCGATTGAGCTAGTGTGTTCTGACAGGGGGACTGCCCCCTCGCCAGAATACACTGATCAGGACTCACAGCCATTGGCTGCAAGCACTGATCAGATGCTGATCGGCTGATGGTCCTTCAGCATGCCCATTTCACAGAAGTTGGACATTAGGCCAGCTTATGTTGGACAGGCTGCTTTAAACACGGGTCAAATGTCGTCTAGTTTCTTATTGAACAGGCCAATATTGGGTCCTTGTGTACCAGCTTTTAGGCCCCTATCACATGGGGCAGATTTTGCTTTGCTCAGGATCTGTTCACTGATCCCCTGCTGAGCAGAGCAGGAGGATGACAGTTCCGTATCTGCTTAGTTTGTGCAGAGCAGACACAGATCAAGCCCACATCTGCTATATGGGGAGTCAGGCGTGACTAAATTCCGCTCTCTGTTTACACCCGACTGCCTTCTGGTCCGATCTGTCTAAATGACAGGGATAAATATCCCTTCAAGACAAAGCTGCATTTTATTTTTTTGATGAGTGGGCGGGGTAAGGAGTCAGGCAGGCTTTACGGGGCTCTGTGATTCCTAAGAGCAACTCTGGCCATAGGTGAGGAAGTAAAACCATTAGTAAAGTGAAACCAGAACCTAGCTTTTGCACATATTAAAATCTGCGTTTTAGGTCTGAATATTATTAAAACCCCCAAACTCTTACTTTCTGAAACCTGTAACCTGAAAACCTGTAGAATAAAAGATTGCAATATTTGCACAATTGCATATAAAACTATAAGAGTGTGTCAAGTAAGTGGATACCAAATATGTCAAGCCTAAAAATTGCATGCACCTGTGAAACAGCGACAAACTATGACACCCAATATTGTCCATAAGCAATGCTTCAAATACCTTTACAGTTCATTATTTCAGGTAACCATAAATAATGACGCTAGAATTATTGCTATCATTCCAGTGTGCATAATGATACGATACCAAATATGTTAAGCAATTTATGTTTTCAAATCCACATACACTCTAGGTGCACATCATTTTATGTATGTGCATGAGGCCATAGGCGCCTTACACTTTAATTAATTTGGTAAGTTTACTTTCATTCCATTTTGTTAGTTAACTCATAAACCCCCTATGTTATCGTATTGTGCAGTAACAGGTTCTCTGTTAGACCTCTGATGTCACCCTTGCACTCTGCCTGAGCTGACTATGCACAAAGTCCCCAATCAGCTTCTACACTGACCACTAGCAGCTGCCACCAGATAATTTCTATTATAAAGCCCAGGAACTGAAAGATGAGATTTTTAACTTACTGTAAAAAACATTTCTCTGAGTTCATTGACAGACCCACAGGGGGTCATTTACTATAGCGCGATTCTGCCTTTGCGCAAATTTTAACGCGCAGAATCGCAAATTCGCGCTAATTAGTGCGAAAATGGAATTCATTAAAGCCCTGAGGGAGAAAATATTCCCAGAATCAAATTTACTATAGCACCCAGACAACAGTGACTGACTAAAAAGTAGTCATGGTAGAAGCAAGGGAATTGCACATGGAAATAATGTTTAGAGCATGATATGATCACCTAAATGGTTCTTAAAAATGTAGTATCTTGTTTAATGATGATCATAACCTGAAATATCATTGAAAGTCTGAAAAGAGCCAAATTCCCCCTTTTTTCCTGACTATTGATCAGCACAACTGAGCATGCTCAGACAAGAAAATTCCCTCATTTTAACTCCCATGGCTTTTTTAGAGGGCGCTATAGTAAATTTGCAAATTTGCGCTGGTCTATAACGCCTTCTTGAGAAGGCAAATTGACGCTATATAGCCCAATGCAAGTTTCAGCCATTGATTCTAATGGTACAATTGTAACTTCCCTAAAGAAATCCTTTTCATGTTGAGATGAAATGTATCTTTCTCTCAAACAAATTGTCCTTGCAACAATGTTGCTGTTTCATAATCTTATTTGTTTTTAATAATGTTAGAATGTGTTATCTCATGTTTTGTTAAAATATTTTTTTCTCTGTGTCTCACTTGTTGCTGTCCATCTCATTAAAATCTTTTCCCAAACTCACACAGGTATCTTCACAAACAATACCATTGCTGTTGCAATAACATCACTGTTCTACACTCCAAGCACCACCAAATAGCACAGAATAAACACCAGACTAATGTAATTCCACCACCTATATGTCCAAAGAAATGCAGTATATGTGTATTTATGTGTAGGAGGGTTGCACACTCGGCAAACTGGTGGCTAACAGCTTATTGCTTTTACCTAGCAACATAGAGGTTCTGGGTTTGCATCCTGAGCATGTCACTTCATGTAGAGAGGTTTTCTGTTCTCATAACGCATGTCCTTACCAAAATTATGTCTAAATGTAGTGTTTGAGAGGAGAATGGTACTGCGCAGCCTCAGGTGATATCTATCTGTGTCAACCCTTTCAATAATAATATACAAATAGTGAAATGGTACAAAATATTCTGTGATTAATTCACTTAAAATGTGACTCTTTCCATATAAAACATACAGCATAAATGCATAAAAAATGTGACCAATAAAATCTTCAATATAAAAAGTACATTTTCATAAATTATATAAGCCAAAGAATTGGTGAAGTGATATTATCGCAGTAAAGCAAGTGTAAACATATAAAAACACAAATGTGTATAAAAAGTCCTTGTAACAAAAATAAAGTGCTTGTAGTGATATTCCAGTGACTTGTGCTCAGATAGTCCTTATAAATATTCGTGCTCCAAACAGGTGAAGGATGCCTCTTTTGCAGGGGGATAGGTGTGCTATCCCAAAAGGATTCCTTTATAAAGTGCTTCAAGCGGGTAAGTGCTCATAGAATGCTCACCTCTATGGCTTGGTGTATGTGCACATCAAGGTTTCTTTTTATGGATGCCGTTCCATCGTTCCACGCTCTCTTAGTCCTGATCCTGATCGTCATCAATGCTCCCACTGTCCGATCGGTCGCACTCCTTTGAGTTGTGTAAACTCAATGCCACTCAGGAAGGTGGGGAAGATATAAAGGCTTCCATAGTGTAGTATTTAAAAGAGAATACTTTGTGTCCAAATATAGGTATTTTAACCAAAAAATATATATAAAATAACAAAAACGATCAAATAACACAGTGGCGTCTGGGCGCCTCTCACTGTGAGTCCAGCAAGCTAAAACTCCGCCTACGCGTTGCGTCACCTCACGTGACTTCTTCAGGGCTGCTGGATTGGTCAATCTAGATGTTATTTATAGTCAAAAGACAGGATATGGTCCGGCGGCCATTTTGTTGTAGACCGCACACGCGCCGTGGCCATTTTGTCTTAGATCTGTGTTCATACAACCTCTGCTGACACTAGTTAGGGGATATAGGTAGAGCCAGTGGCAATTTCCATATTACCTTGCGCCATGGGATGGACTAGAAATAGCTGTACATCAATCAATCCTCTGTAGAGATGTTCACAAGGCTAATGTCAAGCCAAGGGTTTAAAAACATAATTGTAGCCTGTACTATTGAGGTAATAATATGTTAACCCTTCGAACGCTGAAAAACGGATTATCGTCTGTTTATAGTGCCTATACAGCGCCGAATGTTTAAGATGGACAAGCAGCGCAAAAACTGGCGTCCATCAAAACAAGGGGTTTGATAAACAGAGAGGAGTATACTCGGAACATTGAATACGTAAAGTGACTAACAATATGTAAAAAATAATATATATAGTATGGCAATATAGTGCCTAAAAAGCGCCCATATAATAAAAACCTAAAAAACTTGAAATAACAATTGTGACTACCGATGTGTTTAAATAAACATAATGTCAAGTCCTATGAAGAAGCCAGGGAAGGGTATCTAGTGGAAAGGTGCGCCCCACCAGTCCTTGCAAATGAAATATAGCCATATTGGTAAGGGGACATGCTAGGAAGGGAAATATATTGCATGTCAATTAAAAGCGGGATGGAATATTAAATTTAAAAATAAAATACATATAAAATAGTAAAATTCCAAGTAAAAATGAGAAGAATTGGATTGCTGCTGGACTCAGAGTGTGAGGTGTAACATATTAATATTACATTAAAAATTGCTTAAAAAACAGTTCAGATCAAACTCCACATTCATACCTCTGGGAGTGAGAGTTCTCAAGGTGTAAATCCATTTTGATTCTTTCTGACTGATAGTTCTAATTTTATGATCCCCTCTACAGGATTTTTTTATATTTTTCGATACCCTAAAATTGTAAATGTGATGGGTCCCTGTTATGTGTGTTCAAAAAGTGTTTCGATACGCTGTGTTTGGGGTAACCCTTAATTATATTACGTATATGCTCTTTTACCCGGGTTTTTAGTGCTCTTTTCGTTCTTCCTACATACTGAAGTTTACAGGTACATTGTAATACGTATATCACCCCTTCTGTATTGCAAACCTTTATGGAAAAGGTTTGACCTGTTGTGGTTGCTTGGAAATCAGTTTTCCTTTGTTTTCTGTCCAATTGGTTGACCTCATTGATCATATAGTTCAGAGATGTCTCTGAATATCCTTTTTTCATAAACCTTTCTTTCAAAATCTTGGCTTGGTCATTGTAGTCCTCCTCAATCGTACAATTTCTTTTTATCCTTAACTATATGATCTCTGAACTATATGATCAATGAGGTCAACCAATTGGACAGAAACAAAATGCTAGAAAAAACGACAAAACATCAAACAAAATTTCCGGAAGCACCGCAGATCATACTTGACTTCAATGCCCAGTATAAAGAAGTGGAAAAATTATTTAAAAAGCACTGGCACATTCTGAAAGCGGACAAGCACCTCAACTCGATCCTGCCAGAAACACCTAAATTCATATACAAACGTGCCCCAACGATTAGAGACAAAGTGGTTAAAAATGTGGTAGTACCACCACCAAGAAATATGTTCACCTTCTTTAGCGGGACAGGTTTTTATCCTTGCAAACATTTCTATGCATGCAACCACGCCGTAAAACAAAGGGAAACTGATTTCCAAGCAACCACAACAGGTCAAACCTTTTCCATAAAGGATTTTATCGGGTGCAATACAGAAGGGGTGTATTACGTATTACAATGTACCTGTAAACTTCAGTATGTAGGAAGAACGAAAAGAGCACTAAAAACCCGGGTAAAAGAGCATATACGTAATATAATTAAGGGTTACCCCAAACACAGTGTATCGAAACACTTTTTGAACACACATAACAGGGACCCATCACATTTACAATTTTGGGGTATCGAAAAATATAAAAAATCCTGGAGAGGGGATCATAAAATTAGAACTATCAGTCAGAAAGAATCAAAATGGATTTACACCTTGAGAACTCTCACTCCCAGAGGTATGAATGTGGAGTTTGATCTGAACTGTTTTTTAAGCAATTTTTAATGTAATATTAATATGTTACACCTCACACTCTGAGTCCAGCAGCAATCCAATTCTTCTCATTTTTACTTGGAATTTTACTATTTTATATGTATTTTATTTTTAAATTTAATATTCCATCCCGCTTTTAATTGACATGCAATATATTTCCCTTCCTAGCATGTCCCCTTACCAATATGGCTATATTTCATTTGCAAGGACTGGTGGGGCGCACCTTTCCACTAGATACCCTTCCCTGGCTTCTTCATAGGACTTGACATTATGTTTATTTAAACACATCGGTAGTCACAATTGTTATTTCAAGTTTTTTAGGTTTTTATTATATGGGCGCTTTTTAGGCACTATATTGCCATACTATATATATTATTTTTTACATATTGTTAGTCACTTTACGTATTCAATGTTCCGAGTATACTCCTCTCTGTTCATCAAACCCCTTGTTTTGATGGACACCAGTTTTTGCGCTGCTTGTCCATCTTAAACATTCGGCACTGTATAGGCACTATAAACAGACGATAATCTGTTTTTCAGCGTTCGAAGGGTTAACATATTATTACCTCAATAGTACAGGCTACAATTATGTTTTTAAACCCTTGGCTTGACATTAGCCTTGTGAACATCTCTACAGAGGATTGATTGATATACAGCTATTTCTAGTCCATCCCATGGCGCAAGGTAATATGGAAATTGCCACTGGCTCTACCTATATCCCCTAACTAGTGTCAGCAGATGTTGTATGAACACAGATCTAAGACAAAATGGCCGCGGCGCGTGTGCGGTCTACAACAAAATGGCCGCCGGACCATATCCTGTCTTTTGACTATAAATAACATCTAGATTGACCAATCCAGCAGCCCTGAAGAAGTCACGTGAGGTGACGCAACGCGTAGGCGGAGTTTTAGCTTGCTGTACACACAGTGAGAGGCGCCCAGACGCCACTGTGTTATTTGATCGTTTTTGTTATTTTATATATATTTTTTGGTTAAAATACCTATATTTGGACACAATAAAGTATTCTCTTTTAAATACTACACTATGGAAGCCTTTATATCTTCCCCCCCTTCCTGAGTGGCATTGAGTTTACACAACTCAAAGGAGTGCGACCGATCGGACAGTGGGAGCATTGATGACGATCAGGATCAGGACTAAGAGAGCGTGGAACGATGGAACGGCATCCGTAAAAAGAAACCTTGATGTGCACATACACCAAGCCATAGAGGTGAGCATTCTATGAGCACTTACCCGCTTGAAGCACTTTATAAAGGAATCCTTTTGGGATAGCACACCTATCCCCCTGCAAAAGAGGCATCCTTCACCTGTTTGGAGCACGAATATTTATAAGGACTATCTGAGCACAAGTCACTGGAATATCACTACAAGCACTTTATTTTTGTTACAAGGACTTTTTATACACATTTGTGTTTTTATATGTTTACACTTGCTTTACTGCGATAATATCACTTCACCAATTCTTTGGCTTATATAATTTATGAAAATGTACTTTTTATATTGAAGATTTTATTGGTCACATTTTTTATGCATTTATGCTGTATGTTTTATATGGAAAGAGTCACATTTTAAGTGAATTAATCACAGAATATTTTGTACCATTTCACTATTTGTATATTATTGAAAGGGTTGACACAGATGGATATCACCTGAGGCTGCGCAGTACCATTCTCCTCTCAAACACTATCTTTCTATTGTCATATAGTAGGTACAGCAGCAACCTCTCAAAACACTATAGAAGTCTCTTAGTAGCGCGAGGATACACCACTAATTTTTACTATGTCTAAATGTAGTATGTGTAGGAGGGTTCCACCACTAATTGCAAATTGTGTCATATTTTCTATGGGCAAGGACTATAATCAGCCTTTACATTTCCCATCAAGCAATAATAGTAGCTTCTTACCAAGCCAAATGCCCCAAAATGAGAGATGTTCTATAGCAGAATGCTCACAGTACTGAACCATAACAAACATTCAAAACAGATGGCATATGTCAGAAACAGATTGTTCAATGGTTATGCAGCCTTCAACAGTACATCTGCATTGGTTCATTGATTGCACCCCTGAGACTTAGGACTGTTTGACATCATGGCAATGGATGCTCCATGAATGTGGCTAAGGACTTAACACTTCTGCTGAGCCAAACCTGGGGTTCATAGGTTCAAATCCCAAGGATGCCACGTCTTGTAGAAAGGCTGTCAGCTCTTCCTGTGTTGTTAAAAACAAGTCCTTCCCCAAGTTTTATATAAATGTAGCATTTATGTGGATGAGGGTTCCACCACCATTGCAAATCTTGCACAATCTGCGATCTTGCCAAAAGTATTGTGACGCCTGCCTTTATACACACATGAACTTTAATAGCATCCCAGTCTTAGTCTGTAGGGTTCAAATTTGATTTAGCCAACCCTTTGCAGCTATAGCAGTGCAGGGACCTTTTTTTTTCCCGCACCAGAATTATATCACATGGGTGTTCTCACTCATGCTATCCAATTCCTATCGGAATCCACAGTTAGCGCTGCGATCTATGAACCAATCTGGGGGTGTCATTAATATTGTACGGACATCAGCAACGGTTCACAGAAGGCAGTGTGAACTGCCTGTGGGACAGGTGTGATGCAGGAACCGGTGCTGAAATCGCATGACTTTACCGCGATTTGCCACATTTTTTTGCTGCGATTTTTTGCCATGATTTTGATGTGACTTGAAGCAATAGCTGTGTAATTCTGAGGTCTATCGACCTCAAGTTGCTTCAAAGTCAGATCAAAGTAGTTCAGGGACTACTTTGAAGTCGCACAGATATGAATAGTGCTCACTGGAAATCTTCAGGCCCCTTTCACACTTGTGCGACTTTTCCTGCGACTTGGGACTGCAAAGCCACATGACAAGTCGTTCCCCATGATTTTCAAGGAGTACCATTCATATCTGTGTGTCTTCAAGTCGCAGTGACTTCAAAGTAGTCTCTGCACTACTTTGGTCTGACTTTGATGTGACTTGAGGTCCACAGACCTCAGGATTACACAGCTATTGCTTCAAGTCACATCAAAATCACTGCAAAACATTGCAGCAAAAAATTGTGGCAAATCACGTTAAAATCGCACAAATTTCAATTCGCACAAGTGTGAAAGAACAACTCCACACCATAATCCCCGCTCCTGATTTTGGCCAGTGCACAAAGCAAGGTCCATAAAGACATGGATGAGTGAGTTTGGGGTGGAGGAACTTGACCGGCCTGTACAGAGTCCTGACCTCAACCTGATAGAACACCTTTGGGATGAATTAGAGTGGAGACTGCGAGCCAGGCCTTCTCGTCCAACATCAGTGCCTGACCTAACAAATGTGCTTTGGGAAGAATGGTCAAACATTCCCATAGACACACTCCAAACCTTGTGGACAGCCTTTCCAGAAGAGTTGAAGCTGTTATAGCTGCAAAGGGAGGGCTAACTCAATATTGAACCCTACAGAACAGGGCTGGGATGCCATTTAAGTTCATGTGTGTGTAAAGGCAGACGTTTTGATAATATTGTGTAGGCTAACACATTTGCAAATTGTAAATATTCTTGTTTATCGGGCGCAATCACTATAGAGTTAGGCAGACATGAAGAGACAGATTGAATGACACTGGTAGGCATGTACTTCCATTGGGCGTGTCGGTGTGCTAACAATACAACCTATGTTATATAAATGACTGCAGTAGAGGGGTTGGTTTGCCCTGCGAAGAGGCCGTGTTATTTGCTGCGGTTTTTGGGGGAGTAGGGCTGATATTGTGCATAATGACAAACGCCCCACTTAAGCTGTTTGTTGAAATTCTTGTGCATTTTGTCCATCAAAAGTGTGGCTTTGCTGTCAATGTTGTGTATTGTTGCTGTCTGACCATGCATTCATGGTTTGGGAGCATCTGTTGACCTTCTACTCTTTGATCTCATTGCTTAATCATGTACACAGAAATACATCTTCCAACAGAACCGTCACCAATGTATGTGTGTGGAATGTGGGGTGGTGGGTGTTAATGTTGGAATGTGTCTTTTTAATAATTTGTATTTTTTTTTTTTAAGAATGACTTTTTGTATAATCTTGCAGCTTAACATTTGTTGGTGGTTGGTGTCTGTTGAGAGTAGTTGTACTATGATATGTGTAGCCTGCTATACACTGTGAAATTAAAGCTATGTCCACTATAAGGCTTGGAAAAATTTTAGATTGTAAGCTCCTATGAGCAGGGCCATTGGATCCCAATTGCTAAATGTTTGTCTAAATGTACCACCTAATATACTAATGCCACTAAATAAATGTACATAATTGTGTTGCTGCTGTGCAAATACATGTAAATTCTTGAGCTTTTTTTTAAAATTGTTTTTGGGGGAGCTGGGTTTGGAGACGTGAACCGTCTTGCTAATGACAAATTATAAGAAGGTGTAATCGTGGAAAAAAAACCCCTAATCTTCAGCACATCTGCAAGTAAATGATAAAGGTTGTTTAAGTGAAGTCTTTTGATTTAACAGGTCTGGAGAATTGCAGGTAAGTGCCCGTTCACACTGCTGCACTGTGCAAGATTGCATCTGATTCACACCGCAGTACAAGTCACATGCGCTGTCCATGCAATGCGATTTCAGCCATACAGATAGTATGGCTGAATTTGCATTGCATTTTGATCAAAGTAGCACAGGACCCTTTTTTTTTGGTCTGCACCAGAATTGGATTGCATTGGTGTTCACGCCCATGCGATCCAATTACTGTCCGAACTGTTAGTTTGCACTGTGATATGTCAGCTGAAATGGGGGGTGTCATTAACAACGTATTGACACTCCCAGCAGGTCACATATGGCAGTGTGAAATGTGATGCGGGAATCTGCAGTGAATTTTCAGGGTTCCCGCATTGTACAAGTGTGAACCAGCACTCATAATGAATTTAGCTGGTGGATAAGCAGTGTTATGTGTCTCAAACTGAACCTTTGTCTGTCATTCACCTGCCTATTACTAAAAAAAATGTGATTGTGATCAAACATTCGCAAGCAAGTGTGGCTTTGTCCTCTGACCTGGGAATGTCATTGTGTTCACCCAGAAGTGCCTTTGCTGGTCAGGATCTCTATATAGGTGGATATAGCGAGGCCCCAGTTTAGCAAAGAGGAGGTGCTACTCATCTGACGGGTAAGTGTAGGAAATATACTTGTGCTTACACCGTGTGGGGGAGGATGCGGTAGCTATATTTGGTGGGAATGGGGTTAATTTATTTGTTCATGTGGGATCACCACACATTCACTTCCTGCCAGGGCAGCCAACAGAAATTTTGGGGCCTCTTAAACGGCTTTAGACCTGCCCCCCCCTTCTGACCACCAACATTCCCCAGGGCCTTCCCACTGGGCCATTCCACCACATCCGCCCACTGGCCAGGGATGTACACATGTCGCAGTGTGCAATGCATGCTAGTGTGGGATCCAAGGGGTTAAAAAAACAGTGCACAGGCAGCACAACCTCACCCAATGCTTGCAATAAGACCTCGTGCCAAACTAGAGGTGCCAAACTTGGACCAGCTGTGGTCAGGGGGCCCTCTCCATGTGACCCAAGTTTGGTATTTTTATCGCCTATGGTTCAGAAGAATGGTGTTTCCAAACTGGGTGCCCCCCCCCCATAGACTCCAATGTTAAGTCCGAAGTTCACCTGACAATTGCCGGTCAATGACTGGTCATTTTGAGGACCTGGTACGACCGAACCAGATGCCAGAGGTCCCAAACCTGGCCCAGTTGTTGTCCAGGGGGCGCTCTCTATGTGACTAAAGTTTGGTATTTTTATTGGCTATGGGGAGAACGGTGTCCCCAAACCAGGTGTCCCCCTCCCATAGACTCCAATGTTAAAGACTGCTAAAGCCTTTGTTGTAAGGGCCCTTGAGACACTGGGGCCCCTTACAACAGTATTGCCTGTACTCCCTTGATGGCGGCCCTGCTTCATGCCCACGCGCACACATCACTTCCTGGTTACAGGCACATTACACTTCCTGAATGTATTCTGCTGATGTAAATCAGTAAGGTGTGTGTGTGTGTGTGTGTGTGTGTGTGTGTGTATGTGTGTGTATATATATATATATATATATATATATCTCAGAGAGAGTTGCTAATATACACTCCTTTTACACTTGGCCGACTTTTCCTGTAACTATTCATACCTGTGCTACTTCAAGTGGCACCAACTTCAAAGTAGTCCCTGTACTACTTTGGCGTGACTTGAGGTTCCTAGCTCTCAATATTACTCAGGCATTCCCTGAAGTTTGGACTTGGGCATGGGCAAACTGCATTACTTTCAGGATAACACATTTGACTTAGGCCCCATTCGCACTTGTGTGACTTGAAAGTCATGCAACTTTGATGTGACTTGAAGTAATGCCTGTGTAATCTTGAGGACCTCAAGTCGTGTATCAAACTCAGACAAAGTAGTTCAGGGACTAGTTTGAAGTTGATGCCACTTGAAGCTAGACAGCTATGAATCCTACTCATTGGAAATTCCCATGACAAGTTGCACAAGTGTGAAAGGGGCCTTAGATATCCACCCAAAAGTGGAAGCTCTGCTTATCTCTCCCCCCCCCCCCCGATGCCACGTTTGGCACCTTTTCGGGGGGGGGGGGGGGGGACCTGTTTTGGACATTTACCTGCCCCCACTTCCGACAGACCTCACTGCAGCAAGGTATGGCAGAAATTTGTCACCCCTCCTCCTTCCCTGCTGCCAGGCCATTCAGAAAGAGCAGTGCCCTTTGTGCATGCACAGTAGGGAATTGGCAATGGAGGCAACAGCACCTGAGAGGCAATGGAAACATGGGCTGGAGTGCCAACATCACTAGCTTCCAGGACAGTGTCCTAATAATTGTCAGTAGTTGCAGGATGTGTAGCTGCTGACTTGTACATATTCTGTGGTGGGGGGGGGGGGGGGGACTGAGGCACCACTTTAATATCAACTTGGTTACCTAGATTGGTGAGCTGGGATTGAGCCCCAGCTATCACATGGTACTTGGGCTTTTCTCAACAACCTGTACCATGTGAAGAGCTTCAGCTAATCACAGATTAGTAGTAATCCCAGCTGACATGAATGTCAAACAATTCTGACTGTTCAAAGTTTGGCTGGTACCATGATTTGTATGGTATCAGCAAGCCTATATGATACATTTAGACAAGGCTATCTAACTCACAGAGTAGTTCAATGGTATGGATGGTATGACCTTCTTAAAGCTTGCATTGTACTCAGCATTAGATGCTGAAAATATGCAAACGCATATTCGCCAATGCACATCAGTTTGATTGCTTCCATACTATGAATTCTTTAAATGCATGCAATGGTATGTACATATTCAATAATATTATAGTTACATACATAGTTAGTCAGGTTGAAAAAAGACACAAGTCCATCCAGTTCAACCAAAATAAAAGCCGCAAAGAAAAAACTCCCAAAAAACAAAAACTCCAAACACAGCAAACACCAGCAGTAAAATCAAAGCTGGTTCACTCAAAGATTCCCACTCCTTTGCTTTTAACCAGTAAGTTCAGGCAAACTCTGAAATGAGCTCAACAGAGAGCTTTATAGGAATTGAATCACCTGTGGCCAATTAACCACTCCCCTTAATTAGCAGTCTAAAGAAAGGAAAGAAAAAAAAAAAGCTATTTAAAAAGTGACAGAAAGTGTTAAAAAGCTGCAAAGAAAAAACCCCAAAAACATCATAAAAAAATTATGATGTGGAATTGGAATAATCACACACTAGTTAACGTTCCGGCAGTTAGTTTGTAGAGAATTAACAGAATCCAAGATTAGTAAATGTATTTTCTATGGTTGGTTGTGCTCAAGTCTATAGTGTAGTGGTTCTTTCTGATACCTTCAAAGCTTACAGCTACAGGTTCGGATGCTACTGGTGTCATCACTACACCTTGCATTGTACTTGGCATTATATTCTGAAAATATGTGAAGGTATATTCGCCAATGCCTATCAGTTTGATTGCTTCCATACTATGAACTTTTGCAACGCATGCAATGGTATGTACATATTCAATAATATGATAGTGTGGAATATAGGGTGTTATTTTAAGGCGCCGTGTGATCGCCTATTCGTGATATAGTGAATTAGCCTCAGAGCTTCCTTATTCATGAGCATAGGGTTATACCGCTGCCTACAGAAGTAGGACACTAAGCAGAAAAAAAACTTGGCTACACCTATGGGCAATCCTAGGTGGTATTCACCCCCCACTCTGCTACAGGCCTTCAGTTTGGTAACAAGAAGTGTCAGAAGTATTAGAAAAAACTTCTCAGAGGGGTGGGTGCTGTGTCTGTCAATGAACTCAGAGAAATGAATTTTACGGTAAGTCAAAAATCCCATTCTCTCTTTCGCTCATTGACACAGTGCTTCCTTATTCATGATAATAGGGATGTCCCAAAACATGAGGGGGTCAGATAGGCAGAAAAACAGGAGCTCAACAAGAACTGGAGCCCAACCTGAACAAAAAGGGGAATGACCCCTTAAACCACAGCCTGCAAAACCCTGCAGCCAAAAGAAGCATCCACAGATGCCAGCACATCCACTTTGTAAAGTTTTGTGAAAGTGAGCACCGACCACCAGGTGGCCGCCTTGCAAACTTGTGTCACTGACTCCTGGTGACAAAAGGCCCAGGAGGCACTAAGCGCCTGAGTAAAATGCGCCTTAACTGGGAAGGGGGGAACCTTACCCCTGATAGAGTAAGCCTGCGTCACTGTCTGTCTGATCCATCTAGAAATGGTCGCAGAAAACGCGGACATCCCCTTCTTCGGTCTGTCCGAGATCACAAACAGGGAGTCTGACCTCCGAAAAGGCTCAGTGGCAGCCAAAAACACCCGGATCGACTGAACCACATCCAGGGCGTGCAAGGCAAACTACCTCGGATGTTGTGGCCTGGGACACAGGGAAGGCAACACAATGTCCTCATATGAAAATCAGACAACCTTAGGAAGGAAGGACGGACAAGGACGAAGTACCACCTTATCCTTGTGGATCACCAGATAAGGTGAACGGCAAGATAGAGCCGCTAATTCCGACACTCTGCGAGTAGATGTGATAGCCACCAGGAAGGCCACCTTTTCAGACAAAGTGAGCAGGGAAATCACCCGAATATTTTCAAAAGGAGGCTTCTGAAAAACCGAAAGCACCAAATTCAAGTCGGATGAAGCAGAGACCGCACTGGTGGAGTCATATAACAAACCCCCTGAATGAAAGTACAGACCAGGGAGTGCAAAGCCAGGGGGCATTGAAAGAGAACCACCAAGGCCGACACTTGGCCCTTGATCGTGCTCAAAGCCAATTTCTGCCCTTCTGAAGAAAAGTCAAAACTCAAGCCACTGAGAAGGAATGGGGGTGAACACCCACCGACTCACACCATGAAAAGTAAGCTTTCCACATCTGATGGTAGATCTTCCTAGGAGGGTGACTTTTAAGCTTTAAGCAGAGTCTGAGCCACAGACACAGGCAAAACTCTATCTTTTAGCACCTGGCTTTCAACAGCCAGGCCGTCAAAGCCAGAGACACAGGATGGAAGATCGGCCCTTGGGACAGAAGTTCTTCCCTGAGAGACAACAGCAGGGGACGTCTGCGATCAGGCGCACCAGATCGGTGTACCAAGACTGACGGAATCCCTTCAGCTTTGATCCTGCGCAACAGTCGCGGCAGAAGTTGGAGGGGAGGAAAGGCGTAAATCTGATGATACTGACCCCAGGGGGCTACCAGAGCGTCTGTGGCATCTGCCAAAGGGTCCCGAGACCGGGCCACAAACCTTGGCACCTTTCTGTTGATCTGTTATGCCAAGAGATCCACCTCGGGAGTGCCCCAGCGCAGACATATCTGCTGGAACACTTCCTGATGAAGGGTCCATTCCCGTTGGTCCAATACTTGGCCACTGAGGTAATCTGCCTGCCAATTGTCCACCCCTGGAATATGGATGGGGTAAATAGCCGTGATGAAGCGCTCTGCCCACCTGAGAATGCCGGATACTTCCAGGGCCGCTAACACTTTGTCCCTCCCTGGTGATTGAGAGTGGTGGTCAGAGCAAAATCTAGTCATACCCAGACAGTCCAATTTCTGGGTTGGAATCAGCGCCGGCTTCTGGTAGTTTAACAGCCACCGAAACTCTGCCATTCAAACACTGACAATCTCCACATCGCCCGGCAGAGTCGCAGGAGACTCCACTCACAGGAGGTCCTCCAGGTAGCCCAGAACAGCAATGCCCTGCTGGGACAGCAACGCCAGAACCGGAGCCAAACACTTTTGTGAAAACTCAGAGCAGAGACGAGACCAAAGGGTAACGCCACAAATTGATAATGCTCCTTTCCCACTGCAAAGCGGAGGAATAGCTGGTGACGGGCGCATATCGGAATGTGCAGGTAAGTCAGAAAGTCCCCAATGCAGGGATGCCACCACAGAATGAATAGACTCCATGCGGAACTTCCGAACCCGCACAAATCGGTTCAGGGCCCTGAGGTCCAGGACTGGACATACCAAGTCCTCTTATTAGGGGACCATGAAAAGGCTTGAATAAAACCCCTGAAAATGTTCCAATGCGGGAACCGGGACAACCACTCCCTGGAGTAACAGGTCTTGTACAGCACCCTAGAGGGCCAGCAGGCACTCCGGGGACAAACGCACGTTGGGGGGGAAAAATCTGTTTGGGGCAAGACTATCTTGTAACCCGAGCTAATCACTTTGTGAACCCACAAGTCGCTTATCGAAGAGATCCACAGCTCCTGAAATCAGTGAAGACGTCCCCCCACCTGATATGTGGGAGAGGGCGCCCCTTCATGCCGAAGGGGCCTTATCTGCGGGTCTGGAGAACCCCGTTCTCGGCTTGCTCTAACAGAGGAGCTTGGAACCTCCCTAGGAGGGCTTGAAAGGCTTGGATCCCTTGTCAGCAGACCTTGAGGGACGAAAAAAATTCTTCTGCGCCGAGAAGGAAGGACCACGTTTGCGATGAGGCTCCTTCCCCTTTCTTGAAATTGTAGCACAGAGTGCTGGCATAGGGAACCCCCTGGACTTTTTAGGCTCAAATGTATAAGATTTAGGAAAGTATTATAGGGAAAAAAAAAAAAAAAAAAAGTTTTATTGATACATAATGTAAAAGCGAGGTAAAACCTTGACATTGGGGTTATATCCATACATTAAAAAGAGAAATTGGCAAAACAGACTATATACCAGTACATTAGAGTGACCGTATAGCATGATACTTGAGCCAGGGGCTCTATGGCTGATCCTGACATGTTTCGGCCTAAATGCCATGATATTGTCCTTTTTCAGAGGAAATTGCTAATGGAGGTCAGGCTGTATGAATGTCTAGAACATAAACTTAATAGCCGTAAATATACAGCAACATTTATACAAAACCATAGTATGTGTGCAAAACAGAGTATTGTGCCAATTCTGGAATTAAACATAGCCGTTCACTCACCCCAATGCCAAAAATCTGCGCGCACGGTGGTGGCAGGTGGATAGCAGACCAGGTCAATGCAGTAAGTCAGCAGAGCCCAACCAGCAGGCCAGCGGCGTCAAAGGCGTACTTCCCGGGGACAGCAATTGCTACATTACCACAAGAGACGCCAAGTGGCTACACCAGCGGAAGGTCACAGTTGCGACTGCAGCCAAAAAAGTATGTTGATTATACAGGAAAAAAACTATAGTAATTAGATTGATAAACAGTATAATCTGAGTCACAATCCAAGATTTAGAAAGAAACAGGTGTAATTGGCTTGTAATGAGCCTGTGGTGCAGGTAGACAGACAATATCCTAGCATATACAGCAGAGTAAAATATGGTAAATAGTAGCCCTTTAAGGGCAATTGGGCAAGCAAAAGTTAGGTGAGGTGAAGGTCTGTATGGGTAGACAGACCATCCCTCCCCATTCTAAAGTTCACAGTATGTACCTGATCAAAGATGGTGCAAAGTCACATCCACGCTGATGCCATGCTCAGAGGATGGACTCTGCTGGGGGATCAGCCTTTTAAGGCATGGTATCTCCATAGGGAGCCAAACCTAGTGGAGGAGTAGGTGCTTGCCACCCAGCATTGGAGGAGCGATACAGCTCCCCCGTCCAGCATTTAGCTGGGGAGCTGTACCGCATCTCCAATGCTGGATGGCCGACACCTCGTCCTCCACTAGGATTGGCTCCCTATGGAGATACCACGCCTTAAAAGGCTGATCAGCAGCAGAGTCCATCCTTGTCTGAGCACGGCATCAGCGTGGATTTGACTTTGCACCATCTTTGATGAGGTACAGCCGGATCTTTAAGGGCTGGGGAGTCTTCAACCGGAATCATGGTGGCTTTGTTCAACTGAGAGACCGGAGGATCCACCACTGGTGGAGTCGTCCACTTTTTGAGCAGACCCTCTTCAAAGGGATAGCGCACAGCGAAGCGTTTGGGGACTGCAAAGGGTCGTTTTGGCCGTAACCATTCTTTATAGACAAACTTGTCAAAATAAGCGAGGTAGGGGAAAACTTTCACCATGAGGGACAGCTTGTGGGTGCCAAAAGGGACCAGCACCTCCGCCGCAGCTGCGTCCTCCATTTTTAGTTTCCCGCGTGGGTGAAATCAATGCATCCACCAGAGCTTTCTTATGCGCAGCCACAGGGGCAGAGGAATCATCCTCACTGTCCGAGAGGTCAGGGAGCGTGACCGCAAACCCCACAGAGTGGCCGCCTCCACGACCAGGGAAAACCGTGGGTGTTCGACAGGGAGTACCACTTTCAAAAGGGGATGGAGCGAATAAAACTGTTCAAACAGATATTTCTTACCAATGCCGGTTTTGCTGGGAAACGTCAGGGGTTTGCGAAGCGACACGCGATAGGGAAACTTCTCCCAGACGAGTTTTTCACCTGCTGAGGTGGTCACCACCTAGGAGGCCAGAGAGTCAACTTGTTTCGGTGGTACTAAGGCCAACTTCTGAGGGGTCGGGAATTTCTAGGCCGACATGGAGTAGTTTCTAC
>BLSH010127777.1:48291-68699 GCA_018402905.1 Glandirana rugosa | reverse complement strand
CTGTTTCTCTGCAGCTGGGACTGGAGCGCTTGTCGGGATAGAAGGAAAAATGTATGGGGCAAAATACCATCAAGTTTACCTTCCAACATGACGATGACCCAAAGCATACAGCAAAAATGACCACACAGTGGTTGAAGGAGAAAAAGGTGAATGTTCTTGCATGGCCTAGTCACAGCCCAGACTTAAACCCCATTGAAAATCTGTGGAATGGCTTGAAGACTGCAGTCCACAAATGGTCACCATCAAATTTAACTGAACTTGAGCAGTTCTGCAAAGACGAGTGGGTAAATATTAAGTGTTGCAAAGTCTAAGTGTGCAAAGTTAGTAGAGACATTTTCCAACAGACTAAAAGCTGTAATTAAAGCAAAATGTGGTTCAACAAAATACTGACATAAGGGGGGGGGGGGTGTGATCCCTTTTTTTTACTCAGTGATTCTGCTTTTGTTTTATCTTTCACTTGGATGTTAGAAGTTGCATTAGTAAATACAGCTGGATAAAACAAAAAACTATTTTGGTCTGTAATTCAGGCTGCAAAGCAACAAAATGTGATTATTTTAAAGGGCGCTGATTCTTTTCTATACCCACTGTATATACAGTATAGACGTCTACCACAGAATAAGATTGTATCCATACCTGAACTGCAAAATATGAAAGACCAAGGTATGCTGCAATGCACAGAGCTAAGAGAAGATCAAAAATTGCTGGCTTCACCCTGAAAAAGTATAAATGACCAGTTAATACTTTATTTTTTGGTTATGCAATGTCTAAACATTTCAAATACCCCGTATCCCAATCAGACATTAAAGGATTTGAACATTACACGTCTGACTTTGCTTTGAAATCAACTATAAAACGCCAAAATGATTATAGATATTAAAAATAAAAAGAACCCTACCAAATTAATTGTAGATCTAACTAGCTCCCTCAAAGGAATGGACTCCAAAGTTCTGAGCCATATGGTACTACTATGAACTTCTCTATCACTGAGAAATACAAACAGCTTACCTCTGGTCCCACCATAACTATCCCTGAATGGGTCCCTTCCCCACCACACATCACCTTACTTTTCCATCTACCTGCTTACTTACCTTCCACACCTCGAAGCTGTATAAATACTTGGATCAAAATTCGGCAGCTTCAGTGGGGACCAGCAGAATTTCAATCTATAAATGGCCACTGTGGTTGAACACAGAAGCTGATCTACCAGTCGAAAATTTCTGCTTGATCAGCGCTGCATGCTGTAGACTGCAGCACTGATCTATGTATTCCGACGGCAGGGAAGACTCTCTGCTGTCGGAATACAAAGACACAGCAGGGAGGATTCCCCATCCACCTCGAATGTGTGGCTGGGGAATTTGGGTCCGCTTTTTTATTTTTTTCATTCAACCCACCAGTTGAATGAAAAAAAAAAAAAAAAAAAGACTAATTTTCATTCAACTTTTTCCCCACTTATCCTGGCTCCCTCTGTCTGGCACTCTGCCTTTTTACTCTCGCTCTCCAACCCCAAGCCTTAAAGGGTAAGTTCACCTTTACAGAAAATCAGTAAGGTGAAATTACACTGGAACCCCTCTCCACCCCCCCTGGTCCCGCTGTACCAGAGTCCCGCAATCACCCGCTGTGAGACATCAGGTCGCCGCTTCACCGGTCAGGGGATTTAAAATCCCCATGGCTTAAAGCGGAGTTCCACCCAAAAGTGAAACTTCCGCTTTAAAGGAAGGTGACCCCCTGACATGCCACAATTAGCACGTCATTTTTTTTTGGGGGGGATGACCGGGGACCCAGTTTTCACAGGGTCCCAGGTACACTTCCTCTACTAGAGCCGAAGTTCAGCTCCCCCGCACCTCCCTCTCGACAATCTTCAGGGATATGCCACAGGTCCCAGAAGATGCGCCGGCCATTCACAAGGCGCAGCGCGACTCGTGCATACGCAGTGCGAGCCTGGCTTTGAAGCCAAAGCCGGGTGCCCACACTTGTGATGCAGACACTGCTGAGGGGAGGGGGAGAAGAGCGAGCCCTCGGGCGACCACATCGCTGGAGCCTGGGACAGGCAAGTGTCCCATTGTTAAAAGTCAGCAGCTACACTTTTTGTAGCTGCTGACTTTTACCTGGGTGGAACTCCGCTTTAATCTCCTAAACCTACCTAACGGTATGTAAAGGAGGCATTCTAACTAATCAGGACCCGCCTAGCCCATCCTGTCAGTGCTGGAGAAAAGAGAAAGCAGCAGGGGATCTCAAATACATGGACCGGTAAAGCAGCGACTCTATGTCTCAACGGGTGAGTGCGGGACTCCAGGTCAGCAAGACCGAAGGGGGGAGTTGGAGTCCAGTGTAAGTTCACCTTACAGATTTTCTGTACTTACACTTTAAGTAGACTCCCCACCCTCCCTTCTTAACCTGGTCCATTGTAAGATCAATCCTTATCTTTCCAATTCCCCCTTCCTTACGCCTCTGGCCAAACCACAGTAGCAGCTCCCTACACTTACTGCCATCCATTTCACCATTTAAAAGAAAACTAATTCCAGGAAACAGTATGATTCATCATGATTAAGCTTCAGGGGCCCACCGTAATGTCTTTAGTGTCATGGCATAATAGCCAGGTTTACACTGCCACCATTGACACTTTTGTTTAATTTCGGTCACTGGAATGCCTTTAAACTGCTAGGTTTTTACTATAAAGTATAACCTGTATCACAATTATTTCTAGACTGTATACATTGTATTGTTTCCTGATGTTTTCTGCATTTTTCGAAAATAATGCATTAAAAAAAATAAAAAGAACCCACATGGCCTTGACAAATCTTCAATTATAAACAAAAGGCTCACCGGTATGCATTCATGGTTTGCTTCAGCTGGTCATAGAACACAAATTCAGGGTCTCTGCCAACAAAAGAATGAAAAACTTGATAAACATGTGCTGTACACATTATAGGTTACTCTTTAAACATGTAGAATAGAACAGCAGTAAGATAAATAACTTCCATCAGTGATTAAGCTGAGAGCTGTTTGGGGTTGGAACAATTATCTGACATACAAAATAGGCATCTATGGTAGTATCTCCCTAAGTGCTGTTTACCCTACCCGCACACTAAACTGCAGTAGTTAAGTGTGCAGGCAGCACTCCATTCTGGCTGCAGAGAGTCAGTGGTAGGGGTGGTGTGGTGCTCCTTTTAGCCTATCACACTTCATTCATGTGTTGCACTGCAGGACAGTGACATGCATTCCCTTCCTGTATGCTGTGATAAAATGCAGCATGTCTGCATTTTATTGCAGCTCACTGCACAGCACCTCCAGGGTGCCTTGGAGTGTAAAAAAGACACACAGAAAACAATTGTTTTCTGTGTATCCTAGCAGTAAAAAAAAAAACAAACAAAAAAAAAAGTTTGCCATAGTGGGCTGAACAAAAGAAAAATAAGCAGGTTCCGCCATTGAAGCTAAATCGCATGGATGTAGCAACCTGCACTGCTGGCTTCTGTATTTAAACAGCCTCAGCATCTGCGACTGTCCGAATGCTGAATAGCAACTAAATCTGTTAGCTGATAATTTTCCAACCAGCTCAATCATTTTTAAACCAACTTTAATTGAGCCAGGGGATGTCAACAGGGCTATCCATGGCTCAAATAACTGCCTATTCCTGCTGAAATTTGAGCAGTGGGTTGCTAGATGAAATTCAGTCAAGGACCCCACAATTTTATGTGATGACAGAAGGCATGCAGAGATTAGAGATAAAAAGAAAAACAATGGCCAAGGATACCTTAACCCTTGCCCGCGCAGATGGATGCAAGTGGATAAATGGATAATAAATAAATAATCAAACAAAACAAAATAAAGTTCATCAGTATGAGAGAGCTGAACGTGTATAGCATAGAAATTTAAACCGCGCTCACTCTGTGTACCCAATAAATGCATCAATCATATTCAATCAATAAATCAATCGTATTCAATAAATGGTATTCAATAAATGTTTTGTGAATTATTGATTGAATACCATTTATTTATTTACTGGGTACACAGTGAGTGCGGTTTCAATTTTTGGTTATCAGAGATTAGCGATAACCAGCAAAAAAAAAAAAAAATCCATACTTCTTACCTTTTGCCAGCCATAAATCAACCATACTTCTTACCTTTTGTCAGCCTTCACATGATAAAGTTTCACATCCTTTAAGTATCGGCTCATATAATACTCCAGAGTGCTGAGTACAGTGCTCTCTTTATCTACTAGCTGTGCAGCCCGGGGCTGGCTGGTCAACCACTGCATCAGTGCATCCAGCTGTTCTTTCTGGACTTGCTGCAAGGAAAATACAAGCAACTTTCTATTGACATAATTCAAACAAATGACACTGCATACAATATTTGTTCATTTTAAAATTACAGTGAACATATACAGGGTGGGCCATTTATATGGATACACCTTAATAAAATGGGAATGGTTGGTGATATTAACTTCCTGTTTGTGGCACATTAGTATATGTGAGGGGGGAAACTTTTCAAGATGGGTGGTGACCATGGCGGCCATTTTGAAGTTGGCCATTTTGAATCCAACTTGTTTTTTCAATAGGAAGAGGGTCATGTGACACATCAAACTTATTGGGAATTTCACAAGAAAAACAACTGTGTGCTTGGTTTTAACGTAACTTTATTCTTTCATGAGTTATTTACAAGATTCTGACCACTTATAAAATGTGTTCAATGTGCTGCCCATTGTGTTGGATTGTCAATGCAACTCTCTTCTCCCAATGCAACTCTCTTCTCCCAATCTTCACACACTGATAGCAACACCGCAGGAGAAATGCTAGCACAGGCTTCCAGTATCCATAGTTTCAGGTGCTGCACATCTCGTATCTTAACAGCATATGGTTTTTTTTTATATTTTTTATGGTCAGTAAAAACCAATACCGGGTGAGCTGCTCCTTCCAGGAGGTACCGCCATTCCTCCAAAGCCGACTTGATGGCCAGCAATTCCCTATCACCGACATCATAGTTCCAGCAAGATGGTGCACCACCACATTATGGGTGCCAGGTCCGAGCATTCCTAGATGAACAGTTTCCTGGAAAGTGGATTGGTCGTCGTGGGCCAGTTGAATGGCCCCCAAGGTCTCCCGATCTGACCCCCTTAGACTTTTATCTTTGGGGTCATCTGAAGGCAATTGTCTATGCTGTGAAGATACGAGATGTGCAGCACCTGAAACTACGGATACTGGAAGCCTGTGCTATCATTTCTTCTGCGGTGTTGCTATCAGTGTGTGAAGAGTGGGAGATGAGGGCTGCATTGACAATCCAACACAATAGGCAGCACATTGAACACATTTTGTAAGTGGTCAGAAACTTGTAAATACCTCATGAAAGAATAAAGTTACGTTAAAAACCAATCACAGCATTGTTTTTCTTGTGAAATTCCCAATAAGTTTGATGTGTCACATGACCCTCTTCCTATTGAAAAAACAAAAGTTGGATTCAAAATGGCCGACTTCAAAATGGCCACTATGGTCAGCACCCATCTTGAAAAGTTTCCCCCCTCACATATACTAATGTGCCACAAACAGGAAGTTAATATCACCAACCATTCCCATTTTATTAAGGTGTATCCATATAAATGGCCCACCCTGTATTTTGCTGAATGTAAACAAGCAATTATCGATGCTCCATGCATAAAACTAAAGTATAAGCCTTGTCTCAATTGTACCATTCTACAAAAAGAAAGAAGCCCCAATAACAATTCAGCAGGTAGAGTTTTTCCTCTCTTTACTCCAAAAACAAATACTCTCTTATAACCAGCTGCACACAGACGTGAGATAACATGCTTTACCTATACTTCTCACAATCTTGCACATGCTGGTAAGCCAAGTCAAGTTCCACTTCTCGTATATAGGCAAAAGTAAAAGGCTAAACAATACAACATATTCAATTAAGCAAGGGAAATAGTGATAGCAGCATGCTAGAACTAATTGCAACTAGCTAGAATTTGATTAAAGTGCATCTATAAGCCAAAAACTCTTTTATATTTGGATAGTGTGGAGAAGGATTAGAACTCCTGCCAGAGCTTGGCTGGAGAGACTCCTTCACTTCCTGTCTGGTAGAAAAGTTCTTCCTAGGGCCGGAAGGGAGGGAAAATCTCTTACAAGTTAAATAGTCATATTCCTGCTGCCTTAGAAAAAGACAGGGAGGCTCTCTCTCTTTTAAGAGAGATGTTTTCAGGAAGCACAGAATCTGGCTATCTCTCTATAGCACGACAGACCATTTTGGCCCTTACTAATGCAGTATGTACTAATCTGTAAAATTAACTTGCTGTCTCCAGCACTGAGTCTTTCAAAGCCCCCCTCTTTGCAAAGACCTTTTCCTTATATCTATTATTTAAGGTATTGCTCTATGTGGAATGGAAGGGTCCTGAACCCCACCTGAGCAGGTGTTTGATCTGTTCCCTTTTGAGAGGGAATTCTTAAATGGTGGTGGAAACTCACTGTGGATCCGACAGTGACCCACCTTAAAGCAATACTAAAGAGTTTTTTTTTTTTTAACATGTCATACTTGCCTCCTCTTTTTAGCGGTTTTGTACAGAGTGGGCCCGATCCTCCACTTCTGGGGTCCCCAAGCGGCGCTCCTGGCTCCTCCTCTTCTCGAGTGTTCCATCAGGAAAGCACTCTCCTAGGGGTCACTCATGTGGGTGCGCTCCTGTGTCCTACTGCTGCATCCATTGACAGTCAGCAGGATTCAGCCTGCTATCAGCTATCAATCTATCCAATGAGGACCGGAGCCCGCAGCTGAAGCTGCTAGGCTTGTCCCCGACACGGGAATGATCGGGCTCAGGTAAGTAAAAGGGGGGCTTTGGGGGGCTGCTGCAACAGAAAAGGTTTTTCACCTTAATGCATTGAATGCATTAAGATGAAAAACCGTGAGGGTTATCAGCCCCTTTAACCACTTGCCGACCGGCGTCTGACTGCGACAAGGTGGCTCGTTATCGCAAACCGCCATTATATGACGGCGGCTGCGATAACAAGTACTGTAGGCGCACTCGCTGTGTCCGGGGGGTCAGAGAGCGGGTATGGCGGACTCGATCGCCGCCGGCTGCCCGCAATGTCCCCCGCAGCAGTGAGAGAACGGAGGTTCGTGTATGTAAACACGGATCTCCGTTCTCATAGAGGGGGAAGGGCTGTGATCACAGTCTTCCTGTATATGGAAGCCGTAATCACTCCCCTCTCCCTGCCAGCCTAGCCCACACCCAGATAGAACACGCCTAGGGAACACATTTAACCCGCCCCCTCCAGGTTAACCTCTTCACTGCCAATGGCATTTACACAGTAATCAGTGCATTTTTATAGCACTGATCGCTGTATAAATGCCAATGGTCCCAAAAGTGTCAAAATGGTCCGACTTGTCCGCCCCAATATCGCAGTACTGCTAAAAATCGCAAAAACCCCAGAAATTAATTCTCATCATCCGTAAACACGGCAACTTTTGCGCAAACCAATCAAATGCCGATTGCGATTTTTTTTAATCAAAAATATGAGGAAGAATATAAATCAGCCAAAACCGATGAAAAAAATGTTTTATATTTTTTTTTTTGGATTTGCATTTTAGCAAAATGTAAGAAATATAGATTTTTTGCAAAATTGCGGCTCTCTTTTTAGTTATAGTGGCAATGAGAAATGATGCAGAGGGGATCAAATACCACCAAAAGAAAGCTCTATTTGTGGGGGAAAAAAAAGGACGCCAATTTCGTTTGGGTACAACGTCGCGCGGCCGCGCAATTGTCAGTTAAAGCGACGCAGTGCCGAATCGCAAAAAGTGCTTGTCCTAAAGTGGGAAATCCTTCCGGGGCTGAAATGGTTAACTGGGAAACCACCAAGCCAGTAGTGGTGTGCTTACCTTTAACCACCTCACATCCATAGGACGTCCATGGACGTCCTGGGCCCTGGGCTTTGAGTGGTGATATCAGAATGGTGCCGCCAGCAGCTACAGGCACCATTCAGATATCATTCTTTCCGGCCGGTGATGCCCTACACTAAGGATATGCAATTAGCGGACCTCTAGCTGTTGCAAAACTACAAGTCCCATCATGCCTCTGCCTCTGGGTGTCAAGCTTGTGGCTGTCAGAGTCTTGCTATGCCTCATGGGATTTGTAGTTCTGCAACATCTGGAGGTCCGCTAATTGCATATCCCTGCCCTACACCATAAGAACGATCAAAGCTGCAGTTCAGCCGCTTAATCATTCTTATAGGCAGCGGAAGGGAACGTCCCCCCCCTCCTGCCGCCATTCGGTGCTTCTCCCGGGCCGCCCGTACGATCGGCGGCAGGGAAAGAGATCCGTCGCCGCCGGATGCATGTCAGGAAGATGACCGATGACCATCTGGTCACCAGTCATCTCTATGACCCTCGGAGGGCTGGGCGCAACGTTATGACGTCACGTCCGGACCAGCTTTAGTAAACAAAGCCGTGATCGCAGCTGGAAAGGCCGGGATCGTATTTTTTTTCTGATCTCGGTCTTTCCAGCCTGCAGGAGAGATGTGAGGTCATATTGGCCCCATAGATCTCTCCATAAAGAGGATCTGTCATGAACCATTCCTATTACAAGGGATGTTTACATTCCTTGTAATAGGAATAAATGTGATAAAAAAAATTAAAGAGAAAGTGTAAAAATAAAATAAAAGTAAAATAAATAATAATAAAAAAATTAAAGTGCCCCCGTCCCCACGCACAGAAGCGAACGCATACGTAAGCCCCGCCCACATATGTAACCGGTGTTCAAACCCCACATGTGAGGTATCAACGCGTGCGTTGGAGCGAGAGCAACAATTATAGCACTAGACATCCTGTGTAACTCTAAACATGTAACCTGTAAAAAAATTGAAAGCATCGCCTATGGGGATTTTTAAGTACCAAAGTTTGGCGCATATCCATGAGTGTTCGCAATTTTAAAGCGTGACATGTTGGGTATCAATTTACTCGGCGTAACATCCTCTTTTATAATATACAAAAACATTGGGCTAACTTTACAGTTTTGTATTTTTTTTTATTCACTAAACGGTTTCTTTTCCAAAAAAAAAATTGAAAAATTCCTGCACAAATATCATGTGATATAAAAAGTTGCAATGATCGCCATTTAATTCCCTAGAGTCTCTGCTAAATATATATATATATATATATATATATATATATATATATATATATATATAAAAATAAATAAAATGTTTAGGGGTTCTGTGTAATTTTCTAGCAAAAAAATTATGATTTTTACATGTAGGAGAGGAGTGCCAGAAATGGCCCGTATTGGGAACCGGTTAACCATTTGCTGTCCACCCCATAGCAGTTTTACTGCTACAGGGCAGCCGCTGTGCGCGGGATCATACACACACACATATATATATATATATATTACCAGCTGATCATCCTGCAGACACACAAACCAGAGGTCTGCTATGTAGCCAAGGCAGATCGCTGTTATAACAGGAGGAAGGCATGGATCCTGTGTCTCTGCAAAGCAGGGACCAAGAACCATGTCTTCCCCTAATAAAAGCACCTCCCACACTGTACAAAAACACAAGTTAGGAACACCTTTAACCCTTTAAATGCCGATGACAACCCCTTGCTAAACCAATAAAAATAAATAAAATATCCCATAGTTTGTAGACGCTATAACTTTTGCGCTAATCAATCAATATACGCTTATTGGGAATTGTTTGTTTACCAAAAATATGTAGCAGAATACATATTGGCCTAAATTTATGAAGATATTTAAGGTTTTAAATCTTTTTATTGGATGCGTTTTATAGCAGAAAGTAAAAATTAAAAAAATCCAGATAAAATTACAAAAACACACACAGTTCCAGGGCAGTCAGTAAACGCTTTTCACACGTCGGTACTTATTAATTACTCAGTAATGAATAAGGACTCAAGTGTAAAACGTTTTACTGGCTTTGAACTGTGTTTGTCATTTTATCTGGATTTGCTGAATAAAGAAGTTTCGTTTTAATACACTTTGGAGTGCCGCCACTTTCATCACCTATGAACACACGTTGTAGTTTTTGGCCTGGTTACTCAGTTTCCCCATCAAAAGGCTGAAAATACTTCTCTTTCCATCTATGTGGGGGTTCCTCTCTCTAAAGAATAGTCTCTGGAGCTGCATTAGGGACTTCCAGAACAGGCGTTTCCTCTTTGTTGGTCAGGTCTCCTGGTCTAGCTACTGGTATGTCTTCATCACCAAGTAGAAAAAGCATTCCTGATGGCGTTAGGAGAGGTACTCTGGTTCCTCAGTCACAAAGTGCCATGGGAAAATCTGAAATCTCCTGCAGGCTAGTTCTTCCCAACTGACAGCTTCTGGACAAAAGGGAAGAGTTCCATGCAACAGGGTGCATCTCAGACCGTGCTCTGTAGGTGAAGGATAGTGAAGAAGGACCCTGTGTCTCCTGGGGCTGTCTGTGGGCAGAACAAATTAGTTTCCTGCTGCAGGTATCCTCTGACAGGAACAAGGCCTTAATGACCTCTTTGGACCTGTCCAGCTTAGCCATTAACAGAAAGATGTGTATTCTAAGAATGAATACATAGCTTCATCTGGATATTGTGACATCTTCAGCCCGAAGCAGCCAATCAGAGGAAGCTTTGCATTCATTCATACTAAGCTTCCTGTGAATGGCTGTGCAGTGCTCAGCCTGACTCGATTTTATTACGAGAATGGGGCATGAAGTCCCCATCCCACTGCCAGAAAACAGTAAGGCTACATACAATTCATACAGCATGCCCAGTAGGCACATCTGTTAGTGAGGAAAATAGTTTGTAACATGGAGCTAGGTTTTAAATAAACATTAAATCATTATCCTTCAATATTGATGTTAAACATCTGTTTTATGAGGAAGATAATGTGTTGTGCCTAAAATTCTTACCATCTGCTGTGTGAAAATCTGTAGGTCAGCTGGGGCACCCTGTAACAAATGAAAAAAACAATTAAAAATGGTAAATAAACTGTAAGAAAAAAAAGTTTCCACCTGCAAGGCAATATCATGCACCACATACTAGCACATTACGAAAGACTTACATTAAAACAAAGCCCTCCAGTCAGCGGCGTGTTGTCACTGCTGCAGAGGCTTCCATTTTAATTCGGTCTTCCTTCCGGGTTCGGGAACTCTGGGCATCTGATTGGCCAAGCGACACACAGCTCTGAAAGAACGCCACGGGTATGCCGTTCCTTCAGATAGCAGGCACGGGTGACGTCACAGCTCCTGCTCGCAACAATATCTCCTAAACGGTGTATGTTTAGGAGATATTCAATTACCTACAGGTAAGCTTTATTATAAGCTTACCAGTAGGTAAAAATAAAATTCCAGGGTTTACTGCCACTTTAAAGAGGAAGTAAACCCTGGTTCCCCTTTAACCGTTTTAATTCCCTGCAATTAAAAGCATAATGGGCTAGTATGCATTGCATACTAGCCCATTATGTGACACTTACCTGCAAACAAAGCCTGCGCTGTCCCCTATGGATGTCGCGTCAATCTTCGCCCCTCTTCCTTCCAGGGCCACGGATTCCGGCTCTGTGACTGAAGCCACCAGTCGGGGCACTCGCTAAGTGAAGAAACGGCATGGAGGGCCGTTTCTTCATGGCGCATGCGCCAATGACATCAGCGCAAGCATATACAGTGAATATCTAAACTGTGCACGTTAAGGAGATATTCTCAGTACCTACAGGTAAGCCTTATTATAGGGTTTACAACCACTTTATATATGGATAAATATCGTATATGGAAAATATATAAACCAGTACAGGTTTAAAAACAGCATACCTTGTCAGTTAGATTATAAATGACACGGGTTAAAGCCTCAGCAATAATGCGGGTGTTACGGGCCAGGATATCTGTGTCTACTTTCCACCTACAAAGCAAACAAACCAATGCATTTAAATTGATAAAGCCTTGTATTCTTGGATAACATACAATGCCTGAATCAAACACTATCTTGTTACAAAGTAAAAGTAGGATTCATATTCACCATAAAATACTTTTTTGGAGTCTATTGAGTCTTTAACCTTTGGGCTATATTGCCATCTACAGGAGGACCAGACACCGGCAAAAAAAAGCAAAAAAAAAAAAAAAAAGAGATGATGTAGGGCAGCCCAGTTTAATCCATCCTACTACCAGCATTCCTCAGTTTTGAAGCAATGCAGTGCTAAAAGCATGATCATAGACATGTGGGACCTGGGGGATCTGTGTTGGTTCAACACAGCAAACAAATGCGAACAGGCCCAAGAAGACAAAAAAAGAACTGGGGAGACTCCCCGAAGAAGATGGCATTAGAGGGGATTGCAATATTCACCTGGTAGAAATTAGAGATCACCATGTGAACAGAAGACATGGTAGCAGCTTTGCAGATCTTAACAGTTGCTTGTACCTGAAAGATCAAAAAGCACTCACAGATCTAGTAGAGTGAGCCGTGACCGGAAAAGGTGGAACCCAATCCTGAGACTGTAAGCTTGGATAATGATCTGCTGGATCCAACTAAAGAGGGTGGAACGAAAAGTTGGTGCACCCTTATGGAGTCCATCTGGGAGGACAAAAAGGGGAATCAGACTGCTTAACTGGTTCCACACCGCGCGCAGTATATTTACTGCGGCGATCGCAGGCACAGCTAGGATGCACGCACGCCCCCAGCGCAGTCGTGACGGTCCCGTTCCTTGCAGGACCGTTCAATCTACGGGAATAGACCAATGGATTTTGGTCTATTCCTGTTGATCATCCAGCGAATGGGATTTCCTCCCCTGCCTGTGAAATGTAAACACAGGCAGGGGAAGTGATGTCATTTCTTTTCTGTTGCAGAGAGGAGAGAGAGACATCTAGAAACGTGAGTTGCACCAACAGCACACTGACACCAGGTCACATAGGCACATTTAACCCTTTGATTGCCCCCCAGTTAACCCCTTCACTCCCTGTCACAGTGTCATATAGTGCAGCGATCTAATTTTTACCAATCGCTGTACTTGTGACCTTTGTGACACTAAATAAGTGTTAGGGTAGGTTACTAGTAGGCCTAGGTAGGTGTAAATACCCCCCTTGCCCCCCCAATAAAGGTTTTAACCCCTTGATTGTCCCCTGTGATCACCGTATAAGTGTCACGGGCGACGCTAGCTAGCTTTTTCCCCCATCTGATTACCCGCAGTATATACTAATTTTATATACCTTTTATAGGTTTTAACCCCCGATCGCCCGGCGGTGAGCCCAGTTAGGTTTTAGCGTGCGTTGGGGTCAGCGCAAACCCCAGGCAGGGCCAGTTAGTTAGGTACTCTGACACACACACACACACACATTAGGTAGGTGTTAGATATTATTGTAATATCTGATCAGATCAATATCTGCGATCTGATCAGATATATATTAGCGTCCCCCTTCGATTAGTGTTCTAAAAAACACAGCATTAGCGGGATCAGCCCAGATAACTGCTAGCACCTGCGTTTAGCCTCTCTGCCCAGCCCAGCCCAGCCCACCCAAGTGCAGGATCAATAGATCGCTGTCACTTACAAAACACATATCTGCAGCCTTCGCAGAGATCACGCCTGATCCCTGCGAATTCTGACAGTGATTTTGGTAGCGACTTGACACAGGCTCTGACAACCAGGTGCACTATTTTTGCCTGTGAGTCTCACTAGTGTACCTATAAATTTAGAGGCCATGTCTAATCCGAGGTACACTGGTGATGAGGCCTATGCGATTGTGAGTATGACAGATGAGAGTGATGGGGAAGACTCACTGTCAAATTCAGACTCACAATCAAGTTAATATTTGACAGCGGCTCCATGACAGATAGCTCTGACAATTGGGTGGTCCCTGCTAAGGTCAGGCGTACCAGATCCTGTTTAGCGGTCGCTGAGGTGCAAGGACCGCAGGGCTCTGGTATGGAGCAGAGAGCCAGTACTATCGCTGCTACCCCTTCTGGTGACCTGGCAAGCACCAGCGGCCTAGTACATCCTGGTCATACAACCAGCACTGCAGTAACACTTGGTGGCGTCGCGAGTCCCATAAGTGCAGTTCAAGCTGGTGTGGCTAGCACGAGTAATGCCCCGCAGCCAGGAAGAAGACGAAGAACACAGGCCCACAGAGCCCATAGTGCCCTTTTGACGCGTTTGCAAACCCTAATTGGCAACCCACCACTGATGCAGCACCCGTACTTCCCCCATTCACTGCCCAACCCGGAATTCAGGCGAATACAGTTGATTTTAGGGCCATTGATTTTTTTTTTTTTTGCTGTATTTCACCGAAGATCTCTATAGATCTATTGTGGACCAAAGCAATTTATATGCTGGTCAATACATCGCCGCTAATCCCCATTTGTCACTTGCCAGAAATTGGAAACCAATTACGGTTTAAGAATTTAAGACCTTTCTGGGCCTCACCCTCAACATGGGCATACATCATCTACCTGAATTGCGGTTATATTGGTCCACTGACTCAATTCATCACATGTATGTCTACTCTGCTTCCATGGCCAGGACACGATACGAGTAGATTCTGCGGTTCATGCACTTCAGTGACAATCGACTCGATCGTCCGTATGGAGACCCTGAATTTGACCGGCTCTACAAAATTCGGTCCCTCAAACCACTTCAACCAGACGTTCACAGCACTTTTTATTCCCAACCAAGTTGTGTGCGTGGACGAGTCCCTGATTAAATTTGATGGCCGTCTTGTTTTCAAACACTACATCCCCAACAAGCGTGCCAGATACGGGGTCAAGATGTAAAAGCTCTGTGACAGGGCCACAGGCTATACATGTAGTTTTATGGTTTATGACGGCCAAGATAGCCACATAGAGCCGGAAGGATGCCCAGACTACATGGGGAGTGCTGGAAAAATTGTGTGGAGCTTGGTGTCACCCTTATTCGGAAAGGGGTACCATTTGTACGTGGACAATTACTACACAAGCGTGCCACTTTTTAGTCACTTACTTGATCATCAAATTGGCGCATGTGGCACCGTGTGACCTAATCGCCGGGGCTTCCCCCAACGGCTGGTAGATTCCCGACTTAGTCAGGGGGAGAGAGCCTGCTTGAGATGAAGTGGAGGGATACAAAGGATGTTTTCGTTCTTTCCTCCATTCATGCAGACACGGCTGTCCAAATTAGAACGGCGACTGGTGTTTTGGAGAAACCCCTCTCTGTCCACTAATATAACCTTAATATGGGAGGGGTGGACCTCAATGACGAGTTATTGGCGCCGTACTTAACTGCCCGTAAATCCAGACGCTGGTACAAAAGTGTCTATTTACTTCTTTCAATTGGCTTTGCTGAAGGCTTTTGTGATATACAAAAAGTCAGGACGGACTGGACCTCTCCTGCCATTCCAGGAAGAGATCATCAGAGCCCTTCTGTATCCAGATGGTTCTGCACCCCAAGTTGCCAATCCACATGCAGTGAGCCGGCTGCATTGACGGCATTATTCACATGCCATCCCTGGTACCCCTACCCAACGATACCCCCAAAAAAGAGGTCGTGTCTGCCGACGAAACGGATACAGGCTCGACACCCGATATTATCGCCCCACCTTTTTGGGCCAGCCTGGTCTCCTCATCGGTCACTGTTGCGAGCGCTACCATTCATTAGTTGAGTATTAGCGTAGGGAACAGCACTACATAGAAATAGAACACACTTTCACAGGGTCTCCAAAGATGTCACCGCATTTTTGGAGACCCTAACCTTTATTGTTCATTGTTCGTTATAAAAAAAAAAAATAAAAAAAAGTTATAAAAACCAAAAAAATTTTAAAAAATTAAAAACCAAAAACAGTTGTACGTTTCTTGTTTTTCTATCTCCATTTTCTCTCTATTCCCTTTATTGCTCTCTCTATTGTTGTTTATGCATATCTGTAATGTTTTGTTGCGGTTTATTATAGTGTTTTTTGTTTTTTTTTGCAGGTATGCAATGTTTTTATGTAACATATAATTATTTTTTTATTCTTAGCAGGAATATTTTTTTTTTTTTATGTATTACGGTTTTTATTAATCTTTATTTAATTATCAGGTACGCCAGCTGCAGCGCTGATTTATTTAGGGTGACAACAATAGCGTTGGCTCCCACCAAATATAAAGCAGCGACTCCAGCGCTGTTGGAGGTGATTTCACAACCACAGTTAAAAAAGAGCAAATATATCGGAGCATAGGGGCAGTGGGTGGAAATTGGGGCAGATTGCCCCTATGCGCCGGTATTTTTTTTTTTTTTTAAAAGTGGCTATGTCCACCATTAGAAGTGGGAGGATGAAGGGAGGTTTTCTAATGGTGGGCATACCCACCGATTGATTCTTTTTTTTCATGAAAAAAAGAACATTACTATATATGCCCAACAAGGACCAGCGACATACTAGTGTGTTGCTGGTCTTCTCAGGCTCTTCTGTTCCACCGGGGAAAGTGAGAATGCAGCTGGTGGTTGCGCCAGCTTACCACAGAGCTGATTGAAAACTAGAATGGCTCCAATCATCTCCATGGCCTAAGAAACCGGAGGCCACGAGCATTTTGTGACTTCGGTTTCGCCAGATATAAACAGCGCCATTGGGAAATTGGGGAAGCATCTTATCAAACCAATTTTGGTGTGGTCAGATGCTTTAAAAAAAAAAAAAAAAAAATGCACCCCTGCCCCCCCCCACCTGCTCGCACGCAAAGGTGGACGCAAGAGTCAGTTTTGTGTCGTATGTAAACAACAATTTCACCATGCATGTGAGGTATCACCGCGAACGTCAGGTCGAGGGCAGTAATTTTAGCAGTAGAACTCCTCTGCAGATCTAAAGTGGTAACCTGTAAAGGCTTTTAAAAATGTATATAGTTTGTCGCCGCTTCGCGGGTGTGTGTCATTTTTAAAACAGGTCATGTTTGGGGTCTATGCACTCGGCATGAGATCAACTTTTATATTTCACCAAACATTTGGGCAAAATAGTATGTTTTTGTGCATTAAAATTCAAAAAAGTGTTTTAAAAAATATATAATGTTTGGGGTTCAAAGTCATTTTCTAGCAAAAAAAAAGATTTTTTCATGTAAATAAAAAGTGTCAGAAAAGACTTGATGGTTCAAATGGTTAGAAGAGTGGGTGATGTTGGGCATAAAATGCCAGGACAGTTCAAACCCCCCCAAATGACACCAGTTTGGAAAGTAGACACCCCAAGCTATTTTCTGAGAGGCATGTTGAGTCCATGGAATATACTATTTGTTTGTCAGAAATGATTGAAAAGTGACAAAAAAACCCCAAAAAATTACACAAAGTTGTCACTGAAATGATATATTGCTCACCCATGCCATGGGTATGTGTGGAATTAAACCCCAAAATACATTCTGCTGCTTCTCCCGAGTACGGGGATACCCCATGTGTGAGACTTTTTGTGAGTCTATCTGTGTACAGGACCCCGAAAATCAATCACCTCCTTCAGGCTTTCTAAGGGTGAAAATTTATGCCTTCACCCCATACTACCTACCCAGGTTTCGGAGGCCATGAAATGCCCAGATAGCAAAAAGAAAACCCAAATGACCCCATTTTGGAAATTAAACACCCCAAGCTATCTGAGTGGCATGTTGAGTCCATGGAATGCTTTATATTTTGCCACTAGTTTCGGGGAAATGAAAATTTGTATTTATTTATTTTACAATAAGTTGTCACTGAAATGATATATTGCTCACACATGCCATGGGTATATGTGGAATTACACCCCAAAATTCGACCTGCCGCTTCTCCTGAGTATGGGGATACCCCATGTGCGAGACTTTTTGGCAGCCTATCCGCGTACAGGACCCCGAAATCCAATCACTGCCTTCAGGCTTTCTAAGGGCATAAAATGTGATGGGTACTGAGGAGTAAAATCACAGTTTTTGGAGGCCCTGAAATATCAAGGTAGCACAAAACCCCCCCAAATGACCCCATTTTGGAAAGTAGACACCCCAAGGTATTTGCTAAGAGGCATGGTGAGTATTTTGCAGCTCTCATTTGTTTTGGATTTTTTTTTTTTACTTTTTTCAAATTTCAAAACTTTGTGACAAAATGTGAGATCTGCAAAATACTTCTCAGCAAATAGCTTGGAGTGTCTACTTTCCAAAATGGGGTCATGGGGGGGGGTTCTGCTATCTGGGCATTCCATGGCCTCTGAAACTGTGATAGGGAGTGAGGAGTAAAAAAGGGATTTTTTTATAACTTACCGTAAAATCCTTTTCTCTGAGTTCACTGACAGACGCAGCCTTCTTATGACACGTGGGGTTATGCTCATATCACTAGGAGTAGACTAGGCAAAAACAAAAGCATAGGTTGGCCCCTCCCAGGGGGCCGTCCTCACCTTAGCATATAATACCCCTGCTCTGCATAGCACATCAGTTCGTAACAAGCCGTACAAACTCAACACAGAGGGGTGGGTGCTGCGTCTGTCAGTGAACTCAGAGAAAAGGATTTTACGGTAAGTTATAATAAAATCCCTTTTACTCTTCCGTTCACTGACAGACGCAGCCTTCTTATGACACGTGGGGACGTCCCAAAGCTGTGCCAATCAAGAGGGGTGGGCAAACTAACAACTGTACCCAACAGAAAAAGCCCTCTCAGGCGGCGCTAGTCGCACCTACACTGCCGCTTGTAATACTTTGCGGCCAAAGGCAGCATCCGAAGATGCTGAAACATCAACCTTGTAAAACTTAGTAAACGTGTGCACGGAGGCCCAAGTGGCCGCTTTGCACACCCGAGACACCGAGGCCTGGTGTCTAAACGCCCAGGAAGTACTAATTGCCCTGGTGGAATGAGCCCTGACTGGAAACGGGGGAACCTTGCCCCGAATCTCATATGCATGAGTCACGGTCTTCCTTATCCAACGAGAAATGGTAGCGGACGAGGCCACCATGCCTTTGCGCGACCCTTCCGTGAGCACAAATAAAGAATCAGACTTCCGAAAAGAAGCTGTAAAAAACAAATACACCCGCAAAGCCCTCACCACATCCAAAGAATGCAGTTCAACTTCTTTGGGATGCAACGGGTGTGGGCACAATGAGGGAAGAACAATATCCTCATTTAAATGAAAAGAAGAAACCACCTTCGGAAGAAACGAAGGGGAAGGTCGCAAAACCGCCTTGTCCTTATGAAGGACCAAGTAAGGTGACTTGCAGGATAATGCTGCCAACTCGGACACCCGCCTAGCGGATGTGACAGCCACCAGAAAAGCCACTTTCTGCGACAACAGTCGCAAGGGACTGTCCCTACTCTTTTCATATGGTGGTTTTTGCAGCACAGAAAGCACCAGATTCAAATCCCACGGTGCCAAAAGCGACCGTATCCGAGGAGCCACATGACATACCCCCTGTACAAATGTACGGATCAATGAATGAGACGCCAAGGGCCCTTGAAAAAAACCGCCAGGGCCGAAATCTGACCCTTAAGCGTACTTAACGCCAGGTTCTTGTCCAGTCCTTGCTGCAAAAAAGTCAGTACTCTGGACACTATATAAGAGCGGGGGTTCCAACCCCCTGCCTCGCACCAGGTAATATAGGCCTTCCAGGTCCTATGATAAATCTTACGTGAGGTACCTTTACGTGCTTCAATCATAGTAGGAATCACGGAGTCCGAGACACCGCTCTCAACACCTGGGACTCAATAGCAAAGCCGTCAAAGCCAGCGAGGGTAAAGCAGGGTGCAAGATGGGCCCCTTAGACAGTAGGTCTTTGCGAAGTGGAAGACGCCACGGAACATCTGTCACCATCCGTACTATGTCGGCGTACCAAGGACGCCGAGGCCAATCCGGAGCTACCAGGATTGTTGGGATTCCCTCTGCTTCTATCCTGCGCAGAACCCGCGGTAGAAGCTTTAGAGGAGGAAAGATGTACAGAAGCCGATACCGACCCCAGGGCACTACCAGTGAGTCCGAGGCGACCGCCAACGGATCTTTTGTTCTGCACACAAAAGGTCTGTACCTTGTGATTGAACCTGGAGGCCATGAGGTCCACCTCTGGCGTGCCCCACTTGAGGCAAATCTGGCAGAATACTTGTGGATGTAGGGACCATTCCCTTTGATCCTGAGTCCGGCGGCTGAGAAAGTCCGCCTGCCAATTTTCCACGCCTGGGATGTAGATTACAGAGAGAGCTGGCACGTGAAGTTCTGCCCACCGGAGGATCAGAGCCGCCTCCGCGGCTGCTGCCGAGCTTCTTGTTCCGCCCTGATGGTTCACATATGCCTCAGCCGTGGCATTGTCCGACTGAACCCAGACAGGGAGGCCTCGCAGCCTTTCTGACCAATGTGACAGACAAAGTCTGATCGCTCTCAGTTCCAGTACATTTATTGTAAGACAAGCTTCTTGCACTGACCAACTACCCTGGGCATAGAACTGACCCAGGACCCCTCCCCAGCCCGATAGGCTGGCATCCGTCGTTACTATCGACCAATTGAGGGGGAGAAAACATTTTCCCAACTTTAGGGCCGGAGCCCGAATCC